>JAEMWC010000034.1:1775000-1805000 GCA_016490735.1 Pachyseris speciosa | reverse complement strand
TCGTAAATTGCTCTGAATTTACTATTATAGTTAATTTAGAACACTGAAAGTATGAAAGGAATTCTGGGAAGTCAGCATTTTTGTTGTAAAAGAACAATACTTAGTGTTCGGACAGGACTTGAACCTTCGACTCTTCGCTGATTAATCTTCTGTTCTAACCACTAGACCACCACGTTGCTGGTTGAACTAACCTCAATTTTTTAACAATATAATTCATTCGCTTATTCTACACCATGTAGTAAGCCTATATAATCACTCGCTAAAAAATAATTTTAGAAAGTAAATGGTAACGGTGGGTCACCAAACCTCAACAAAAACCTAACCATTTAAAATTAGCGCTTAGGCCTAATCACTGTAGATCAATGATATTCAATGCAAGACTCTAATAAATATCTTGTTATACAATTTCCCATCGTCTTGATCTTCGGTGGTCTAGTGGTAAGAAGGCGTTCCTAGTAGCGGTAGTTCCGGGTTCAAATCCAATCCAAATAACATGACATTTTTTTTAAATTTGTTCTTTTATGAAAAGTCCTGGGAGATATTGTTCTAAATAAACGATAATCATAAATTCAGAGCAATTTACGAATAACGATAATCGTTAATTCAGAGAGGAGATCATGTTGGCCCCAGGGGGCGGGAAGAGGAGAGACCCTAGGAACCAGGTTGTGCGATCCTAATTATCATAAAATTGGGTGAACTTTTGTCTTGATTTTATCCAGGAATTATGAATGGCTTGAGAAGCTTTATCAAATTCTCGGACGATATCCAAACACCTCAAGCCGGTGAAAAAAGAAAACCTCAGCGGCGCCTAGTTTTTATTTTTTATTTTATTTTTTTTCAACGCTTTTCTCAGTGTTTAGATCTCTGAAACTCTTCTTCGTGTTTAGTGCATTACATGAAAGAGGTTCAAGGAAAAAGAAATAAATACAAAGTGAAAGCAGTCAGGTCATTTCACTTACTCAGCCCGGCCTTGCCACGTACAATTTGGGTTTTGAGTCAAGATTAGTTTAGTACAAGAAGTCAACATATCTGATGTGCCATCAAATGAAAATCCGCTTAATGTCTTTTTTCTTAGAAAGCTCATTAATAATTCATGAGAGAAATACAAAAGAAATCAATTTTTAACGAGTGTCTTTATATCTGATAAAGACACGGCTAAATTTTACATCCGCTTTCCTAGGCCAAAATAACCAAAATCTAAATTTAAGTGTAAGAATGGATAGATGTACAGTAAAGGTTTTTAAGCCGTTCAATAAATTCGCAATTCGTGTTTTTATCAAGTCCTAAAGAACATTATATAAACCCACGCATGAAAGTATTAATCAGAATTGTAAAATTCATTAATAATTCATAAGACTAACGACCAATCTACGGGTAGTATTTGAGTCACATGTATACCTCTCTAAACCCCTATAAAAATCATTAACTTTCATAAAAGTGTCCTGCTCCGCTAATTAGTCTGCATTAACTTTGATACAGATCTCTACTGATTAACATTACAAACACGACAAACACAATCTATTGTTTCATTTCACAAGTAACGTATCTGCATCTGCATCTGCATCTGCATCTGCATCTGCATCTGCATCGCGCTCACTAACTCACTCACTCACGAATGTAAGCACGCACGCACGAATCAACCAACTAACGCACGCACGCACGCACGCACGACCGAACGAACGAGCGAGCGAACGAGCGAACGAACGAATGAATGCGAAGAATTTTGTGAGAGGTTCTCAGTCCATTCGGTTGGACACGCTTTAAAAGTATGATACAAAGAAATCCATCGTTTAGTCGTTGTAATTAGTTACTGTAAAGGAATAGACCTTTCCACGGTTTACGCTACCATCTTCGCCGGGGCAAAAAAAGGTTAAAATTACACTTTCAAAATTACAGTAAATGCATGAGATTTTGGCCGACTTTTCACACTACAAAAATAGTTTTATTGATATCGACAGAAAATAAGGCCATTAATTAACCCTTTAACATTTTTAATTTTATTTTGAATGATTCTGAAAGTCCTTGTTAAGGAGCCATTTGGTGACGTTCAAATCGGCAGAAAGTTCTAATAACTATATACCGTTTTTAAGGCGGGATTTAAATTAAACATGTTATAACTTTTGACATAGTTTTTGGATCGACGTTAAGAAGAGAAATTGGTCGCCAATTTCTAGCAATGATCGATCCTTCCCTTTCTTTTAAATGAGCGTTATGACCGCTTGTTTTTGAGAACGAGACATTTCTCCAATTTGCAAACTTTCATTGACACATTCAGTAAAAGGTTCGCTAATAAATGACCAGAATTTTTTATAAAAATGCACAGGAATTCCGTCACTGACCGGAGATTTGTTATTTTTGGAAATTTTCTCGTATCGAGGCACATTCATCTGGAGTTATTTTACCCTTACACGATAGCTTTTGCTCTTCTGTGAGTCTAGGAATATCTAAATTACTCAAGAAGGATTCAGCTGTCTGCGTATTATCTGTTCTATTATTTCTACTTGTATATAGATCTTGATAGAAACGTTTTTGTTCAGAAAGTATGTTGAAAGGATCAGTTTTGATTGATCCACTAATTTTCACGCAATTTCCGCATGTGCTTTTTAACATGGTTCCTTTTGAATTCTCTAAGTTAAGGAAATATTCGCTGCTTCTCTCGCCATGTTCATGCCAACGAGCCCGTGCACGAATCACAATTCCTTGGACTTTTTTTTTCGTAAAACAGTTCAAGATTTTCTTTGGCCGAATTAAAAGCATTAACATTCGCGTCATTAGGGTCTAAGTCAAATTTCTGCTTTGCTTTGGCGTAATCATTTTGGAGATTGTTTTCTGTATCATTCCTTTCCCTCGCTTTACGTTTCGAATGTTGAATTGGGTTAACTCTGATATTATATTTTATTCAGTCCCGACAACTCATCACGACCCTCCGCTAGCCACACTGGAATCTTCACTGTAATATCATTAATATAATCATCATCTTCCTAAAGGGAAGAATCTATCCTTGCATGGCATGTTCATGGTCTCTTTCGATGTTGAAAGCCTCTTCACCAATATCCCTTTGGATGAATGCATCGACCCTGCGGTTACATATATTTCTGAGGATAATCCTGGGCTGAAGCTCAAAAGGAGCTTAAAAGGCTCGTTGAGTTTGCTACCAAAGAAACTCTCTCCCTGTTTAAAGGTACTTACTACGATCAGGTGGATGGAGTAGCCATGGGCTCCCCCCTAGCCCATGTTCTTGCTAATCTCTTCATGGGACACCATGAAAAGATATGACTAGAGCAATACAGGGATTCAGAGGTATTATTCTATCGCCGCTATGTGGATGATACATTCTCCCTATTTCACTATGTACACGATGCCACGATTTTCTTTCACTACATCAACAAGCAAAACCCTAATATACAGTTTACAATGGAGCGGGGAACAGACCATGTTTCGCCCATCTTAGATGCTTTAATCAATAACTCCGACCCACACTAAACTGTAACCTCCGTTTATCGCAAGAAAACGTTCACAGGTTTGCTCACTAGCTATCTAAGCTTCTCCTCCTTTACCTACAAAATTGGGTTACTTAAAACCTTGATCGACAGAACTTTCAAAGTACGTTAAACAACACTTGGATGGGTTTCCATAACCACCTTCAGAAATTGTCTGCCATCCTACGGAAGAACCTTTATCCTGAGAACCTTATAAACAATTGTATTTCTAAACATATTTTGACGTCGGTTAAGGGTGTGAAGGCTCAACCCCCTTCTGCAGTAGAGTCCCCGGAAAAATCCAAGTTCTTTTGTAAGATCCCATATCTTGGGCATTTCTCACTCTTTAACCCATTGACTACCGGCTGTTTTTACGTTTTCGGAGTGATTTTCCACCTATAAACGATGAATAGCAATTTGTGACTCCTTATTTGAAACTACCAGGGAAAAGTGGTGCTGTCCTAAGACACTGGAGGCTCAAGGTTTCTGAAAACGTCACTTTGACGTAGCTATTTTTTATCCGTGAAGCAACAACGGCCCAAGTTCGGTTTGCTTGCGATTTTTGCTAAGTTTACAGCCATTTTTCATCTTTAGCGGCTGCCTGATGAGCATCATTAAGCGTGACGGTAGCTAAGAGTCCACTTTCTCAAAGAATCGAGCAAGGTGATGTACTTTGTTGTCGAATTTGGCTTGTTACTCGACGAACTGGGAATTTGGCCGGTCGGACACTTAGTACCTTTGGGACTCGACTATTGATGAATTTCTCGACCTACCGCCGCATATTTGGAATTTATGTTGGAATTTATGAGCACTGAAGATGACAAGTAGGAAATTTTGGCGGTAGGTCGGAGTGACTATGTGAAAGAATTGGGGGAATGAAAGGGCGCTGTCAAAAATTCTCGTTAGTTCCCAGCATGCAACGCGCTCGAGATGTTGAAAATGTCGGGAAGGCCCGAATGCACTGGAACAAAAGGCTGTATCTACGCTTGGGAGAAGAATATGAACAAAAAAAGTCATTTCTAAGCTAGAACAAGGACTGAATTTCGTTATGATGGTTGAAGTTTGGTTTTTCGACGATGATTTCCTTAAAAAACATGAAGGCAAAAAGGGGCATTTTCGTCGTTTCTCTTTGACGTTAAAAACGGGCAGTTTCGTTTTTGTCCAAACTCAAAAGGCCATATTTGGTAAAAGTCGCTACGTTTCTTGCGTTTATTGGATATTCAAATTTAAAGGACATTCCATTTCGTGTTCACAACTAACAGTTAAGGCAATATTCGTGCGATTGAGAAAGTTGCAATGTTTTGAAGCATGGGAGTTTTTTACGGCCGGTTTTGGCCGGCACGGGTGCCAATGGGTTAAACAGAGAAGGATGTGCAAACTTGCTAATCGATTATGTAAGCCTATTGATATTAAACTATTCTTTACTACTTTCAAAATCAAAGATCTTTTTAGTGTGAAAGATGCCATTCCTAAAGGGCTCCGCACACGCGTGGTGTATAAATTCTCGTGTACAAGCTGTAACGCTTGTTATGTCGGCGAAACAAGCCGACACTTCTCCACGCGAGTGCGCGAGCACTTATTATCGGATTGATCTTCGCACGTTCACAAACATTTGCTGAGTTCAGAGTCTTGTCGAGCATCCTGTTCAACGGATTGTTTCCAGATTCTGGACTATGCAGCTACCAAATATCAAGTGAGGCATAAGGAATCCATGCATATCAAATGGCAGAAACCCAATCTCAATCAGCAGGTGAAACACATAAACCTGACACTCTTCCTGTAAGTCGCTCTCTGTCTATTATTTATTCAGCGTCAACAATGAGAATTTCGGACATTACATCAGCGCTATTTACCCGTCGGAACTGGAACTAAAGGACACTACCTTGACATCAAATGAAGTTTTTTTTTTATCTAGACACAAGAATAAGGAATGGTGATAACAACACTCCTTTTCATCTAAGTGTCTACGATAAGAGTGATGACTTCTCATTTCGGATTGTCAATTTTCCTCACATGGACAGCAACATTCCCGCCAGTCCGGCCTATGGTGTTTTCATATCTCAATTAGTGAGATATGCTAGACTTTGCACATCGAAATTGGATTTTATTGATAGACTTGACCGACTTTCATCAAATCTCCTTCACCAAGGCTTCAAATCTACGCTGCTTCGTAAATCGTTGACTAAATTCTTGAAACGCCACGGTGCTATCATTGAGAAGTATGGTGCTACACTACAGGAGATGAGATTAGCAATCCAGAGATGAGATTATATCCTTTATATTATCCTGATTATCCTGACGCCCAAAATCGAGATCTTTGTTGCTTCCGTTCTTTACATTTTAATGCAAGTGTGCTCGCGCAATTTTCCTGAAGTGATGCGCGTGCTTGCTTATTTAGTTTACGTGTGCTTAGTTCGTTATTTAACGTACTCCTATTATTTCACGTTGTTTTCTTTGCTAAATTTCAATAACTGTGTTCACAGTGTGGGTGGCTCCTCCTAAAATGTTCTGCAATTGGTATAGGATTTAATGGAGCCGAAACCAATTGTGGAATTGCACACATTTTAGGTATCCTACTGATGAACGGTTATTACATGCAGATATTTTTAGAAGCAACATTTGTTTGCGGTCTGTCACCTTTGAATTTTAACTATTTAGCTCGCAACATTGTCAACGCAATGTAACGAGCCTAGTAATTAATTTCACACGCGTTACAAATTCAACGGCGATTTCAAAATTGTACACTGATGATGACGGATACACCGTCGAAACATGTCTGGAAAATTAAGAAAGTTGTATTGTTTCTACGACTATCGATATTGTTGCTGCTCAGCAGACCACCTACATAGTCGTAACTGCGTTTCATTTAGCTTAGCGCTTCTTAGAAACCTAAAAACAATCAAGTCCTACATGTTTGCATCTCCAAGAACAAGAAACTGAAACGTGCGTCCGTGCGTACAGGTAGCCACGCCCGTGTATTCAGCAACGGTCGACAAACTTGATCTTAACCACTTTGTCCGGTACAGTGACCATCTTCACATACAATTCCAGCGGCTCGTGATGATACTCTAAACGGAACCTCTGAAGCAACTATAACAGAAAACGATCTTATTAGTATATTATAATCCACGTTTATTGTTTCCTTCTCAAATATATTAATAATTCATGAAGAGAAAACAAAGGAAATCATAACCGTGAAGAAGGTTTGGGTACGCGATCCCACAACCTCATTCCCAGGGTTTCTCTTCTTCCCTCCTCTTCCTCGCTCCAGGGGGCAAGAAGAGGAGAGACCCTGGGAACCAGGTTGTGCCATCCTAATTATCATAAAATTGGGCGAGCTTTTGTCTTGAATTTATTCAGGAATTATGAATGGCTTGAGAAGCTTTACAAATTCTCGGACGTTATCTAAACACCTCAAGCCGGTGAAAAAAGAAAACCTCAGCTGCGCTTTTTCAGTTTGTTTTGTTGTGTTGTTTTCTTCCAGCGCTTTTCTCAGTGTGAATGATATATGAAATGAATCATATATGAACTGCGGAAATGAAATCAAATGAAGAATGATCCTCGCAGTTGTGAACGCAATTTATGCAATTGCGAAAAGAAGCCTGAAAAGAAGCCTGAAATACGAGGATCATTCTTCATTTGATTTCATCTCCGCAGTTCATATATGATTCATTTCATATATCATTCACACTCATTTCTTTCACGGGAACATATGAACACACAATTGACCTGCTCCCAACGTAAGTGGCTTCATAGCTCAGTTGGTTAGAGCATCGTACCGGTATCGCGAGGTAACGGGTTCAAACCCCGTTGAAGTCCTGAAGTTTTTTTTTTTCAGGCTTCTTTTCGCAATTACATAAATTGCGTTCACAACTGCGAGGATCATTCTTCATTTGGCTTTTCTCAGTGTTTGGATCTCTGAAACTCTTTTTCGTCTTTGACGCATTACATGAAAGAGCTTCAAGGATAAAAAAAAAACTTTCAAAACGAAATAAATACAAACTTAAAGCAGTCAAGTCATTTCACTTACTCAGCCCGGCCTTGCCACGTACAAATTCGGTTTTGAGTCAAGATAAGTTCAGTACAAGAAGTCAACACATCCGATGTGTCATCAAATGTAAATCCGTTCAACGTCTTTCAAGAATATACGATTTCATAAAACCGACGCATGAAGGTATTAATCAGAAATAAAACCAAATGTAATGAATACCCACCCTACAAACAAACACGTACATCTCCAACTCAGCCACGCGACGACCTAAAAAAATACGAGGATTTTTAATATCGATACATTTTGTAAAGACACTGAGAGGCGGGGTTAAATAGGAACCAAGCCAATCGGTAGTGTGCTAACGTTTTACCCTCACAAAACAAAAACAAATGTCATCAATAAAAGTTTAGGCACCTCCAAGCGCATCTGTTTTCGATCGTTTTGTAGGAAAATAGAGAGGATTTTCAAGGTAATATACATATATTTTCTTTCCGTCCAATTGGCATCTACAAAAAAGGCTCCAAAAGGTGGGGTTTCAAATCGGTGATTTGTCTGTCACTCACTCACTCACTCAACCACCCACCCACCCACCCACCCACCCACCCACCCACCCACTCACTCACTCACTCACTCACTCACTCACTCACTCGGGAGTTGTGTGAAACGGGAAAAATACACGCGCGCTTTTCGGCGTTCCCCTCGCGTCGCATCTCCTTGCCAATTCGCGCGCGCGCGTGTTTCTCCCGCCCCACAATCCATCACCGAGACCACTCGCAGTTTATATTCCGGATTACCAATGGGCACCTGGGATCTTCATGTGTTTTTCAGTCCATTTTTCGTACCTAGGCACATACGAGTTCCAAATCCAAATGGCAGAGAAGAAAAAGTATGGTTTTCGTCTTTGTTTTCTCTCAGCCATCGTTCGGGCTTCAATTCCAACGGATCTTTGAAATATTTTTCAGAGCGAGCTGTGCCGTAAAATTCCATAATTATGCAGGTCTGCAAAACATAAAGAGAAAATGTATATTAAAGTCAAGAAAAAGGAAAGACATGGAGGATATTACGAGGCAGTACGCACATACGAAATTACTCTTCTCTACGCTCATTGTGAAATATTTTTCAGCACGAGAACCAAACCACTTCCCGTTCGCGGCGAAAGGCGCGATTTATTACAGTATGTAACTACAGTATAGCAATAGTGACCTCTTCACGTGTGGAGATATATATGCTATTCACTGTCTGGGAGGTCCGTACACGGACCGACCTAAGCCGGTGAATAACATATTTATCTTTTCTGCTGTTTTTTTTTTTCCCTGAAGATGAACAAGGAAAACTGCTTTGCATAAAGTGTTTCTACGCGCGCTACGTCGCACTGTCAGTTTAAATTTACCCTGTAAAAAGAGCCGTCCGCATGCAAATCTCAGAGAAAAATGGTGGACAAACGATAAAACAGAGCTTCAAATATATCTTCGAGCAATCAACATAAAAAGCTAAGAGTGATATTTCATAGCAAACGCAAAATAAATTAAACAAACTGCTAGAAACGATGACCGTTTGAAAAATTCGCACAAACATTAAAATATATTGCTTTGCCGTCTTGTTGAAAATGAAATCACACTTTCAAATTCGGTTTAAACGATAGTTCTTAAATCGCGGGGAATACATTTAGTGAAAAATACTTAAACATCTTAGTCTCTGCCTTTATATCTTATTATTACAAGTATTGCTCTTCGTTCTCCTTCAAGAAATTCACAAAACAATGCTAAAGTAAGGAATTACTACGCAAGAAATACTTGTAGACTGCTGCCAGTCCCAAGTTAAGCGCACTCCGGCGCGGCGAGCAACAAGGCAGTAAGACTGGAGCGAGAAGAAAGAAGCGAAAAGAGACTGGGGAGAGGCGCGACAAAAAAAAAAATATCTCGTCTCTCACCCAGTCTTCCCTCAGCCCATTCACTTCAGGTTTCACCAGTCTCGCCGCGCTATTTGCGTGAGCTCCCCACTAACCAGAAAAGGGACTGCTAGCAGTCTAAAAAAACTTGACGTTAGTTCATGCAAACTGCACAGCATATTTTCTTAGATGAAGCAAAAGGAACGAGATAAGAAAATAGAACGCCAAACAAAATAACGGGTGACAACCGAAAAAATGCTCTATCTGCAGTTAGTCGGTTTCAGTTAAACGGTATGTCAACGGTGTTGTCAGAAAAATCAAGTGAATACTCGCCTTTTTGAAGAATAACCAGGGCTTCTACTACATTGCTGATGTTTTTCCTTCGCTTTGCAAAGTTAGTAAGCGAAAAGTTGCATTTTAAGGGGGCAAATCCAACCTTTCTTCGAAGAAAAAACAGCAACAAAAAAAGTACTTCAAGATTTCCCGCGAATTCGGACCGGGCAAGCGGGTTTGGATGGAAAAACGCAGCACCGACTAAGAGCGCATCATTGGCCATTGAGATGCAAGGATTTAGGATGAGAAAAAAAAAAAAAAAAACAAAACATGTTATTTCACGTGTGAAGATATCGTGTTTTCGCGCGAAAGCTCACCTGGTATTTACATTGGTGTTTATATAACAGACGTGATAACTCACTTGTGCTGGAACGTTGTATCCGGATAACACAACATCTTGATCCAGTGTCCTTGGGATGCTATTGACTACTGGGGTTAACCTGCAGCAGCAATATAATAATGTATTACACAGCTGAATAACGTAACAGACATACAGCCGTTCTTTACCTCATGACGTCATTTGGTTTCTCAAAGGTTTTAATAAAAAATATACTTTTCTGCTTCTTCCGCTTCAGATGGTCATGACAAGTTTAGTCGTACTTTCAATTGCTTTCCTTGGATCGCTTCACACTTTCCGCGTATCACAGAAATTCAATTCAGCTTCTTCTTCAAAGCGAAGAGCAACTCTGAAATGGACTATTCCGGAAATTCACATGACGGTAAATGAGACCCTACCGCTGACCTCTGTATCTAAGTTTGCTAAGCAGCTGTGATGCTCGACTCGGATGTCGATTTCGAATTCTACGCGTACACAGAAGCACAAGGAAACCGACCCTAGTGTTGTAATCATTTGGCTTCCTAGTTCTTAAACTCTTCAGTTATTTTAGGAAGCCAATCCCTCTTTTCTTTATTTGACAGTACCTTGGTGACATGGGCTTCTCATTATATTACTATTACAGATTCTTAGGTTAGTTGTTCATGATAATTTTTCTTTTTAAATATATAATTTTAATCCCAGGATCTTCATGAAAACCACTTATTATTAAAATTTATTACCACTTCTTTACCACTTCTTTATATATAGATTTAGCCAAGCCTAAAAGCGGAGCTCCACGATTATTATTTTTTTACTGGTATTGAGCAACACCACATGGCTTGGGCCAATATTTTATGTTTAGAGCAGTCAACAGGACAGACTGTCAGGAATTGACCGCGGATCAAAAACCTCAAAACATTACAAGAAAACAATACAGTCGACGCGTGCGTTTGTTCGAAAACAAATTTAGCAATCTATGAAAGATCAAATATTTTCATCCAACATCGTTGGACGAGCATGTTTAACGGTTTAGCCACCTCTCACAGTAGTGCATTAAATGACTTTCCATGTTTGATCTAAACTCAAACATGTTCATCCAAAATTTCGCATTACGAACAAATGTTTGATCGTTTAGCAACTCCAACAAACAAACCGTGCGCAAACGGTAAAAAGCAACCATATGAGCCACGTAACGTCGAAAATTTCAGCCATAATACGCAAAAATCATTTTTTGGACTCACTTGGTTCCGTGTTTGGTCAAACATTGTTTTGCGTTTAGCCACCAAACGTTATGCTTGACTAACACGATAAGAGATGAAAATCTTTGATCTTTTAGCCGGGACTTAACAAACATATTTCGTAGTAAGTTAAGCTTAGACATAAGCTTAAATGTCGTAGAAAAGAGAAAAGGGAAAACAATCCAGATAGTTTGGATAGGTAATCGCATGGGGCCGAGTAAATATCACTTGTGGTTTTCAGAAAGTTGCTGAAATTGCCCTCGTCGCGCAAAACATAAGTGATACTAATACTTAATTTTACGAGGACTCATTGCATTACGTGTTAATAACATAAGGGCAAACGTTTCTTTCAGTTCTTAACACTGTAAAAACACAGACGTCGAGAAACATGTACAGTCTGCCAAGCGGAGGAAAAACACTCGTTCGCTTGCAAAACAACAAACAAACAATTCAACTAGCTACTTCTTTGTGTCCAAAACGAGTAGATTGTTATTTATATCCAGTCGAGACAAAAATACAAGTTTCATTCCTGAACAAATGTAACAACGATTAAACCAAATGCTAAGCGCTAGCTTCAATTTATTTAATACACCTGTGTTGTCGAGCTTTCTACCACTTGAAAATACGTGCGCATCGATCCACTATAGTAAAAACAGGCGTCTACAAAAATAGCAAACGGTTTGCCCAAAGAAAGAACTTCTTCCACAAAGTTTGAGCTACTCGTTCCTCCCATTGATGCCGGTGAGTTGTTAACTAAAGTGAACTTTCTTGGTGAGCTGCAAGATGCCGCGGTAAAGTGAACAAGCCCTTGAAACGTCAAATCATTTTGTTTTTCAACCACACAATCCGGGCGCCATACAAGTGGACCCAAAATTTAAGAATTTCCTGAGAAATACCTTTTTCTCTTCCATTCTATCAGTTGAAAATTCACCTTCCGAAGTATCTTTCAGGTAGTTCGTGATTTTTTATGCCTTTTACTCGAAAGACAGAAGCTGAAGTTCGAAGAAAATGAAGTTGTTTTGCTCAAAATGAAGAAACCAACTGAATGTGAAATCCCGAAGTTATTTTGCTCAAAATGAAGAAACCAACTGAATGTGAAATTCCGAGCCGCAGAAAGCGCGCGAAAAATTAAGCCTCGTTTTGGTTAGGGTGTCCCACACCTGGCTTGAGCCTGCGATACAATCGAAAACCAGTACCTGGTCAGCGGTCAACTTAAAAAATAAACCTGACCTCGATGAGGTCTTAACACGAGCCCGCGATATGGTCACATAATACTGGTCAGCGGATACCTTGTTTTGACAGGTGTAAATTGGCCATAACATGGATGTCCAATATCAAAGATGTGCGCTGTTAACTAGCCTGTCAGTTGGAGTATGGCCGACATTTCAGATCGCATACATGGAAGGGCGGACGTACGTACGTACGTACGCACGGATGGACGACGTACGTACGGTGACCAAAACCAAATTTTCTCGAATAGATGAGTTACCATATTTTCTTAACCTTGATGCTCCGCTTGGCGGCCCTTCGGGCTGCCGGAGCTCCGCAATAAAATGATTATATAATTATAATTAATTTAAAATAAAAAAAATTAAAAAGCAATAAAAATTTTATTTACTATTCATACAATATTTACCGAACAAATAAATGAATACAAAATCAATTGAAGTTACGAAACTATGAGAAAAAAGAAATCGATAGACTCCAAATAATAATAATATTTGAAAATATTGAATTAAGCGCTATAGGCATTAAAATTATATTCAATTCATAAAAATAAAAAACTCTGTGTCAATAAATGAAATCCCAAATAAACCTTTTCTCATGTGATCAATAAAAACTTACAGACAATCCGAAAAAAAAAGCAAAAAAAAAAAAAAACATAGCAAAAGAACAACTTATTCATCTCTGATATTTAAAAATTCCTAATCGGGTAGGCTCTAAAGTTTTCGATCTGTAAATCTGAGTCAACAAAGTCTAGTTGTCGTCTTCTAGATCTTGAGCCTCTCAAGCATAGTATCGCAGAGCGCACGGTGGCGAAAGACATTTTAGCTCTTATCCAGGAAATTGCGCTTGAGTAACTTTCTCCCTTTTTATTTGCGATCAGCTCCGCAAGTCTGCTGTGGTACTTAACACATTAACCCACCATCCCGCCTGTGGTCGTGAAAACTCTCCCCAGTTAGCGGAACAGCATCCGTTTCATCCGCATCGAAGATGTTGCACATTGCATGAATTGCAGCTTCACTTCCGCTTTTGTGCCCTGCACGGACTTGACGGGAACCACCTGCGTCAATGACATCAGGCTTTGTCACGTGCAAAACACACTTTCCCATTATCCTCCGTATTACTTCTCCGACACCGATCGGCCGGACAGCGCCCTCTCCTTTATCCAGGGGGATGAGTCGTTTCGCTAAAACTGCCTCAATACCACGAGGATCAATAAATTCAGTGCACAATCGTCGGGTCATTGTGGCTATTGCTGCGCACAGGTCTGTTCCAGATTTCTTGAAAGACTTTGATGCAAGAATTCACCGAAAATCATTTGCATCAACGCCTTAGGGACCCCCAGAACCTTTTGTTTGCAGAGCCGCTTCCCGTACCACTTCGCCATTTATCTGTAGACAAAATGAGTCTGGGACATCCTCGACTGGCCCGAAAAGCAAAGATCCTAAACGTGCATCCTGTGGTCTTGGATGTTTCTCTCTGAGCTGTGTCATGACGTCGTCGCTTAGAGGCAGGACACCCCCTCATCGTTTTCATTATAATTAATAATAATAATAATAATAATAATAATAATAATAATAATAATTATTATTATTATTATTATTATTATTATTATAATATTAGGTTAGTTACTCATGATAATTTTTCTTTTTGAATAGATTAATTTTAATCCATGGGCCTTCCTGAAAACCACTTACTATTATTATGGCAGTTGACAAACGTATGGATGCTAAAATGGTAAAACATAGGGCGCACAGCGTAACCTATGCAGTCTGAAGGAACTATTAAAAGAAAACTACTGATTTGCAAAAAAAAAAAAAAAAAAAAAAAAAAAAATATATATATATATATATATATATATATATATATATATATATACAATAAAAGATAAAAATCTAATAAAATAAACAATCTAAAGTTTTCTAAGTAAAATCTAATAAACAATCTAAAGTCATCCGATGAGCTATATTGAGCACGTATGCCATTCCCTTATGGAAAGTCAAGAGAGAATGGCTTTGAAAGTTCTCACTATGTTGAGAGAAGTCGAGACGGTAGCCTTCTGCATCCTTCTCAATACGTCATAGCCCCTGCTGCCAAAGAGCTTCCTCATTGTCAGGTCTAGATCCCTTGACCATCCCCCTAGCACGTCAATGATGATGTTGCATTGTTCAACGTCATAGCCTGGGTACTGCTTCCTCAGCTCGAATCGCAGAGGCCCGTACTTGACCGTCTTCTCCTCGGACTTCTTTTCCCGATGCTCCATCCTATCTCCATAGCCCACACCTTCTTATTCTTGTGGTCCACAAATCGAGCATCCACTCTGTTAGCCTTAACGATGGTGTGTTCCGCATAAACTGGGACATCCCAAAACGCTAGTGCCTCAGGTGACTCTTAGACTGGTTTGGGCACTGCAAACGAGTATCAGGGAGGAACTGAATCAATTAGCCCCAGTTCCCTCGCCACCTCGAAGAAGAGAACTTTCAGTGCTGCGTTGTCTCTCTAGGTATTTAGACTGGGCCAAAGCAGCGCACCCCGCCAGCACATGCACATGATTATTCTTCTTATTATTCATTATTATTATTATTATTATTATTATTATTACTATTATTATTATTAAGTATAATAATAATAATAATAATAATAATCAACTATCATAGACTAAAAATTTTAATGAAATAAAGAAATTAATTAAAAGATCCTAGAATACTAATAATTATTTACAAGCTCAACGCCATTAATTGACTTTCTAAAATTAGTGGATGCACTATTATAAGCAAAAATTTTGATGCAATAAAAATAGTAAAAAGATCCTGAAATACTAAATAATAAAAATTATTATTATTATTATTATTATTATTATTATTAAATTTGCCCTTGTGTTTGTATTAGGGTAAATAATTAAAGTCGGTTGTTGTTGGTGTTGCTGTTGTTGTAGTAACCCATCACTAAATAACAAAAACAAGCACTTGTGCTAAGTCTTACCTCATGGACTCCTTCACACAAGCTTTAAGATAGGCAAGTTTGGCAACATTCTGAGTTGTCACATAATTATTTTTTCCCACAACGCTGTCTATCTCGTGGTAGAGTTTTTCTTGGACTTCAGGAAATCTGGCCAGATTGTACAATAACCAAAGAACACTGTTTGATGTCTGTATCCTCAGAAGAGAAGAAAGCAAATCTTCTTTAATATAGCTAATCCCTTACACTATTACAATTACAAGACATGAAAAAAAAGACTACAAAATATGGATACAATAGATCAAAGATGAGAGTAATAATTGCAGACACCTAATGGTAGTAAAAATAAAGCCTGAAAAAGAAATCAGGCTTGTATGCGATACCAGTGCAGTGAGTTGGGTTAAAGTACAGGTCACATTCCATAGGTCACAGGTACAGATAACTGTTTTATTGATTGGTAACTAAGCCAAACAGTTTCTCCTCAATCTATAAGAAGATTTTAGATAGTGATTAGGGCAAGGAGACACTTTTGGGCTTCTTTATTTATCTGTAGCATGGTGACCTGTATGTTGACCTGTGGAATGTGACCTGCACTTAATACCAGCCGGTGCAGAGGCGGGTATGGCAGTGCTCTACCAACTGAGCTAACAAGCCCACTGGGAGCTGGTCATCTCGTTGGTTTGTAAAATACCCATGCCAGTGATGAATAAGTGACTATGAATATATTAATAGGAACTGTGCACATACTATGGTTTCTTTCCATTCAATGAAAAACTACGAGTACCTTTGACCAAGAAATGGGCCCAGGGAGTTCTAAGGGAGAGCAGGACGCAATTGAAGGGCTGAGAGCATAAACTGCCTATGTGTAATTTTAGGTTGTTTTTCGACTTTCCTCGGATATGAAACAAAAATCAGTGAATAAAAATACCGGACAATGTTTTTGCATCGAATTGCTTACAGATCACATGCAAAAATTTGTTTCATTATGGAGGAAAATTAAAAAAACAACCTAAAATTCGTCTCTTTCGCCTTAGCGTTCTTACCATTATTGCCGCGATTTTCTCGTATTGTTTCTATGCAAATATTTTAGAATTTTAGTCAGTGCCTCATTAGCATTTTACAATTGATTATTATATGAGCGCATGTTAAACAATTTTATCCTTCAACTTGAAAATGACCGTTGATCGGTCGAAACGTCGTTGCTTTTTAACATTAACTTTTATAGTAAAATATTATAATATTATAATTGTTATTATTATTATAATTATTATTATTATAATAATAATTATTATTATCATTATTATTTGATGAGGGTAACATAAATTGATATTTATTAAAAGTCTATCAGTTGACAATAATTATGTGTAATAATGATATGTGTGATATGTGAGGTACATAATTTGTTGGTCTAATCTTTTGTTATACTTACAGTATCAACTCCACCAGCAACCACATCAATTGCATGTCCATTGACTTCTTCAGGAGTTAGATCTTCCTTTGTGAGTAGATACGTTAACACTGAAACAACTGAAAGTTAAAGAATATTAATCCATGCTAATTAATACTGTTTTTCCTATTGTTTTTCCCACTGTCCCAGAATAATTTTATGTTTCTTTGCAACTTTCTCAAATCTCCAGGTTCCTGCTAGAATTCAGTTTTTCACCCACAAATACCTTCTTAGAGTTCCCATCCTGCATAGTTGGTATATTAGAAGTGAATTCTAGAACATCTCCAATTATCCCAAGTTAAGAAAACTAAAAGCATTATTTATTATAACAATACTGTCTTCTCATTGAATTGACACGTAGACCAACAAATTAAATCTGATCACTACAGTCGAACCTTGATTATCCGGACCTCGATTATCCGGATTTTTCGATTATCCAGACTTGCTTACCTGGTCCCAGTTTTTCATGAATATTGATTAGCCACATTTAAGATCCACAGCAAAACTTTTTCCCTTGAAATTAAGTAATGAAACTCCGGTTCAAACTGAATTTGTTTCACTTCAAAACACAAATCTGTACACATTTTGAGCTCACATGCGCGTGCCATACTACAGCAGTGCATTTCACTGAGCTCTGATTTGCTCAGATGTTCTTTGTTTCTAAGTGAAATTTTATGCTCCACTTGTTCAGTCATTCAGTTTTAGTTTTGGCTCATTAATATTCATATTTTCGATTATCCGGACTCTCGATTATCCGGACCGTTCAGCTCAGTCCCAACAAGTCTGGATAATCGAGGTTCGACTGTACAATCAAATATCACTGTTGGCAATATTAATGCACCTTTATTGTCTGCAGATGAATCAATTCCCTTTTCCGCCATTTCTTTGAGTTCCCTCATTTTTCTGTCAACAAAACCCTGACCAATATCAATGAAGGAATCAGCACATTTGAGGAACTTCCTAAATGTTGGTGTATCTATGTACTGCCGGGCAAATCTGCTTGTTACACTGAACAGTAGCTTATGGGAAAGTGTAAAGAAGTTCTGAACCTCCTCAATGAATCTCAGAGCTTCTTCTGGTGGGGGATCTTGATAGAGTCCCAGGCGAGTATCAAATGCCACTGTCCCAATACCTGACAAAAGACAAAAAAATAAGTATTATCTTATCTGCATTTAATTTCTCCTAACAGAATCACTGTTTGATCAACAATGCAGATCATGAGAAAAATGAACTTGATCACTAACAATGAAATTCCTGATGTTTAAACAAATTCTCCTGAAACATAACCTGCAACTATATAGGGAAAATAGTGGGGAGAAAATGCATGTTGAAATCAGTGATTAAAGTAAACAGTAACATTCATGAAAATTATTTTCAGCATCTGCAGTGTCTGATGCTATAACTTTTATCCCTTGACCTGAGTGACTGAATATTTAAGGCTCTTAAGATTACAACTTGATTAAACTGTTTTATACAGTAGGAGAATTGAACACTAATACATACATGTAGAAATTATTATGGTCTTACACACCTTCTGCTGTAAAGAAATGATGATGATGATAATGATGATGATAATGATGATGGTAGGTAGAAAACTTTATTTTAACTCGGGTTGATGAGGCTGATTAGGCCCCTAGCAATACATGCTAATATGCTGAGATGAAAGCCGGTAAACTTGGCCGAAATATAGGTGAAGGAAAGAAAACATATTATTTTCGCTCTTCATTTGTGTCATTTATATATATATATGTAAAACAGTTAAAAAGACCGGAAATGGACAACTTTTGGTTCAAAAAAGATAAAAATTTAAAAATTTATGAATAAAAAACGTTTTGGTCTCTTGACCTTGGTCAGTTACAAACAGAATGTTAAAAACCTACAACTTAAATATGATTTTACAACAATGGTTACAAATTACATACGGGTTACGTAACTCAGACAATGAAACGAAAAAACAATAGGTGTACAAAAAGTATGAAACGACTACGGTAAATTAACAGGATGCGGAATAACAGCAATAATAGAACTAGTGATAAATGTCATGTGTAATTGTTGCAGCGCAACAGGTTCCCCATCAAGGGCCTCTGAATCATCATACCTGTCAGTATCATAACAAAATCCCTAAGAGGGCCCTAAAGCGGGCCCTTAAACAATAAGTAATAATTTCCCAACAAAGAACCTTAGAATGACCTAGCTAGCACAAAAATAACAGAATCCCAAAAGAGGGCCCCTGAGCGCTGAAACAACTACAAGTGCTAAAGATTACAATTAATGAGTCGGTACACACTGACTTGTTAAAATATATAAAAATAAATTCACTGCCAATACGCACCTTAAGAAAATCGCAACCTATTGTCCAAACTCTGCTGAAATTAAGTATAATGGATGCAGTTTTTTGAATGAAATTCTTGTCTTTTATTAAGTCCATAAGGTGAAAGGGAAAACAACTGCGCACTCCAGTATGCTTCTTTCGTAATTAATAGCTGTTCAGTGTTTTCAGACGTGTTTGGATTTGATCGACGTGTTTGGATTTGATCGATACATTGAAATGTAAAGTCCGATAGCACGTGCGGAGTTCGGTTGAAGTGTGTGGCGACCTCGCAAGTCTTCTTATTGGTTCTCATGGACGATTTGTGATTCTAAATCTAACTTTAAATTCCGTGGTGGTCGATCCAACATACTGGAGATTGCATTTCTTACAATGAACCAAATAAATCACATTTGAGGAATTACACGAAAGTTTCTGCCGAACAAAATAGGTTTTACCAGTTTGTGCGCTAGAAAAAGTTTGAGAGTTGACAAAGAAGTTCTTGCAAAGATCGCATCTAGATTTATCACATGTGAAACAGCCGGCTGTGGATGCTGTATTTGATTGAAGCGAGCTCTTACTGCACTTAAAAGGTGCCAAAATTTCTTTGAGGTTCTTAGGTCTGCGAAAAGATGAAATAATAGAATTCGGTGGGAAAAGCTCCCTAAGTTTTGGAGATGAAAGCAAAAGATGAATAATAATGCTTTTTAATTAACCCATTAATAGACGGCAAATTGGGATTATATGTGAGAACAAAAGGAAAAATCTTTTTAGACTCCTTGACTTTGGCTTTAAGTAAGTCATTTCGCAGAATATTCGCTGCCCTAGAAAATTCATGTGAAACCAATTCTGCCAAATATCCCTGTTCGATTAGATAGCCCTTGTACTTCTCCAGTCTTTATGCGAGAAAATCGTCCTCAGAACAATTCCTACGTAGTCTCGAGGGGACCCCAAAGGGGATCGCTTTGAAAACATGTTTAGGGTGGGCACTCGATGGAGGAAGATACAAGTGGCTATCAGTAGGCTTAGAATAAACATCAGTTTGGATATAACCATCTACCAAATGGAGTGTGACATCTAAAACATTGAGTTTGCTTGCGGAATAAACCAATTCAAATTTAATGGTGGGGTACAGCGAATTAAGGTACCCAGTGAAGGAATTCAGCGCATCAAGACCCTGTTGCCAGAGATCAAAGATATCATCACGATATCGCCACCATTGTGAGGGCTTAATAGGGCCACAATGCTTAGCTTTGTGGTCTATTTCACCCATAGCTATATCGGCATAGCTACAGGCATTTTTGGGTCCCATAGCTGTGCCGTGAACTTGAAGGTAAAATTTCTCATTGAAAACTGAGTGATTGCTTTTGAGGCAGATCTCTTTCCATTTTCTCAGTCCATTTTCGGTCTTTTTAACTGTTTTTTATCATTCGCCGAATCAGGACTGTGAATCATCAGTGATCCTTTTGGTTCTGCATCTTTCGTTGGCCCAGGAAGTGCCTTCAACCGTCTATATACATACATACATACATACATACATACATACATACATACATACATACATACATACATACATACATACATACATATATATATATATATATATATATATATATATAAAGAAACTGTAAACTTCTGTGTCGAATGATGATACTAAAAACAATGAAAACCCAAAGTCTTCTGTTACCGGTACTTTGCTTTTGCGCTACGCGTTTCACCGCTGTTGCGGCTCTTCAGGCATAGCAAAGTGTGTTTATTGACTTATTGCATCACAGATGTAATTGTAATTACAATTATGATGGCTATTGTAATTCTAAGCGCGCGAGCAATTAGCGTAATTTCAAATCATTAAGAACGGGTTTATACTTCAAAATAAAAAACCTCTCTTTGTTCTTTCTCATGCCCTCTGAGGGTACATTCATCAATATGCTTACTGACTCCTAGCATACGTGTGTGTGGGTCTCTAATTTGCTGTTTATGATCTGTCACTCTATTTCTCAGGACATCACCCGTTTCTCCTATATAATTATGTCCACATCCTGCACATGTTATTACGTAAATCAAGTTCGTTGAGGTGCAGTTCATCGAGTGCTTTATTCATAAACAGCAAATTAGAGACCTGCACACACGTATGCTAGGAGTCAGCAAGCATATTGATGAATGTGCTGCGGGATTGACACCTCAGTTCACTATCTTTCCATTTTATAAGATTCTCAGCCCCTCAGAGGGCATGAGAAAGAACAAAGAGAGGTTTTTTATTTTGAAGTATAAACCCATTCTTAATGATTTGAAATTGCGCTAATTGCTCGTGCGCGCTTAGAATTACAATAGCCATTATAATTGTAATTACAATTACATCTGTGACGTAATAAGTCAATAAACACACTTTGCTATGCCTGAAGAGCCACAACAGCAGTGAAACGCGTAGTGCAAAAGCAAAGTAACAGAAGACTTTGGGTTTTCATTGTTTTTAGTATGACGAATGAAAAATTTTGGATAATGAAAAATTTCGGATAAAGCACTCGATGAACTGCACCTCAACAAACTTGATTTACATAATAACATGTGCAGGATGTGGACATAATTATATAGGAGAAACGGGTGATGTCCTGAGAAAAAGAGTGACAGTTCATAAACAGCAAATTAGAGACCCGCAAACACGTATGCTAGGAGTCAGCAAGCATATTGATGAATGTGCTGCGGGATTGACAGCTCAGTTCACTATCTTTCCGTTTTATAAGATTCTCAGCCCCTCAGAAGGCATGAGAAAGAGCAAAGAGAGGTTTTTTATTTTGAAGTATAAACCCGTTCTTAATGATTTAAAATTACGCTAATTGCTCGCGCGCGCTTAGAATTACAATAGCCATTATAATTGTAATTACAATTACATCTGTGACGCAATAAGTCAATAAACACACTTTGCTATGCCTGAAGAGCCGCAATAGCAACAAGCAACAAGTTGATTTGCAGAACTGTTGTCAGAGTGCTCAATAGAAAAACTAGAGCATTAATATTAATTAGCATTAATATTAATTAATATTAATTAATATTAATTAATATTAATTAGTTGATCAGACTGTCTTCAAATATATATATATTTATATATATATACCAAGTTTTACAGTTTCAGCTTGTCCGGTCACTTATGCGCCGTTGGATTTAATGCATTAACTCATTCAATTACAGTCATTTATATACTCTGTATAATTAATCACTTTATGTCTATTGCATCAGTGCGACGTCGATAATTCGATCAATAAGCAGTTCTAATTTCAAACGAAATGGTTTTTCGTTCATTTTGTTAAAATAAATGTCTCTATTCTGTCCTTTGTTGGGCCCTGCGATCGCACTTTGTCTCTCTTTTAAAGTACTTGCTGCTCGAGCCTCTTTTGCCCAACAATTAATCACTAAGGGTTGTTGCTGAATGCAGTTCATCCAGTAGGGAATTCCACACTTTGGCACCAATAAAAGTTATAGATTTTAGGCCAATGATGTAAGACATTGTAATTTATGCATATATATATATTAGACAAATCTGCATTATGTAACTTTTCAGGGTAAAGTGCAGTGAACTGGTCAGTGACCTCGATCTGTTCCCGTAAATGAACAATAAAGGAACATCACAGTCTGGGCGTACATGGGAAGGGTCCTGAAGTGGACCATGCCATTAAACATACAGTAGAAGAATTGAACACCATATAATACATATAAATTATTATGGTCTTTCACACCTTCTGCTGTAAAGGAATGATGATGATGATGATGATGATGCAAGAAATTGTAATTTATGTATGTAAATTAATGGTAATGGTAATGGCTTATTTATATACCGTACATATCACATAGTTTCATGGTGCTTTACAATGCTTCTCTAGGGTGAGATCGGACGTCAGCCTGTAAAGGTGCCTCTGACAGCTGCTATCAGTCCACATATGATCTCACCCACCTACCCCGGGCGGGCGGAATCCACACATAAATGCCAAAGACAGATGAAATATAGAGATAGCTGACCACCACCACAAAGGTTTGTAGCACTTTCTCCTCAAATATTTTAAGTCTCTGAGATTTGGGTAGCAGGTGTCAGGGTGTTAATTAGGCATTGAAGATCAGACAATTCGCCGGCTACTACACAGAATTCACCTGCTAAATTTCACTTGCTCCCTGAAAGAGCTTTGCCCTTTCATAATAATCTTTCATGATAATTCTCCTGTTACTTTACACTATTCTCCTGTTACTTATGACCTGACAATTCTTAATGAAAACCCTGGGGGGGGGGGGGGGGGGGTTGAAACCATGACCTCTTGCATGTTAGTCTGGTGTTCTACCAACTGAGCTAACCGGTCAGCAGTTAGACAAATTAGCATTATGTAACTTTACAGGGCAAATTGCAGTGGCAAGCTGCAGTACACAGGTCAAGGAAAACTAGTGCCAGCTGTCTCTCTAAAAAAAAACAGAGTGTTAGGTATTTTAGACTTAAAATGCTTCTTCATTCCAATCTCTTATTATACAGTAATTTATATATAAATGTTTTAAATTCTAGCTTATCCCTCAGTCTTCTCAGCTCCTTTAGCATGTTTTATATCAGGAGCATTTCTGTATTTAACTAAAACTATAAAAGTGTCACACAAAAGAGGACTCTGAAACTTACTTTCCGTGGACCATCTACTCAGCTCCCCTTCCAAGTCAGGCATGTGGTCATGTGAAGCCTCATTGAGTTTAACAAGCCTTGTAATAGCATCATCCACAACAGCATTAAAGTTATCAATATTTTCCTCCACTATTTTAGGGCGCATGATTTTGGGGGCAATACTTTGTCGAATTCTTTTCCATTCTTCTCCCTCTCTAAAAAAATTAAGATAAACAATAAACATAAAATAATTGAAACATAGAACTGGTGCCATGGAGACAGAGGGTGCTTACCATTTGTCAGAAAAATACAGAAATTTCGGTTTGAAGTCAAATGGTAAGGTAATTTTCCAGAAAATCTTTTCGGAAATTGGGGACAACCTCTAGATCAAGTTTGTCCTCTTTTTCCGCTCGGAATGGAATTTTGGAAAGTTGCTTACCATTTGAGTGAACCATTTTGCACCAGAACAAGTGAGTGTGCATGGCAGAATGCCTTGCAGTGGATGGTAGGCTCCAATCTCATCTGGTTAGTTGGTAAATTCCGAAAATTGCTTACCATAGTTCAACGGTCATTCCGTCTGGATTTTTCTGACAAATGGTAAGCACCCAAAGAGGCCAGCAACCAAGTATGTTCTGAGTCCAGGCTTACAAAAACAGGAGCCAAATAATGTGAGATAACTGATTTAAGAAATTATATTTAATAGATGTATATTTTGTATTAACATTGATTTTCCTAGAAAATAATTATTTCCTACACATACTAAGAATACTACTCTTTTTTTATGACAGAAAATCAATTGTCTAAGATTTTTTCAGCTGCAGTTTGTCAGTTGGATATTAGCATTAGTTTTACTGGATATTTAAAAGAATAAATGTCAGCACTTGCCCCCTAACATACCTCAAAAAACCTTGTCAGCACTCAAGTGCATGTTGAGTTGAAAGCTGAAAAGTTGTTCTTTGTCTTAAAACTCAACAACATTACTGAAATGCTGGCACAAGCAATCAAGGAGTTTTATTATTATTATTATTATTATTGTTATTATTATCGTTATTATTATTATTATTATTATTATTATTATAAATCACTGCTCATGCAGGAAATAATACAGAACATCGGGCCACTGCCTGTGGCCTAGGATGCCCTGAACCGTCTGATCATACCATGACCATCAAGCCTGTCCTTAAGTGTCCAGCACTTTTCTCATGATTTTCCCCATTCCCAGCAAGCACACCCACTGCAGGAGTTCCATGTGGTAGGACATTCCCAGTAGGTTTAGCCAGTTTCCAAATCCCCTTAAGATTATCCCCAACGCACCAATAACTATTGGGATGACGTGAACCGATCGACAGTTCCACATCCGCTTGATCTCGTGCTTCAAATCGTGATAGTTCTCGATCTTCTCTTTTTCTTTGTCAATGATTTTTCTTCCTTATTCAAGAGCACAATATCAGGCTTGTTGTGGTCTATGCAGTGGTCTGTTTGGATTTTGAAGTCCCATAACAGTTTGTACTTTTCGGAGTCACAGACCAGATCCGACCGAACCAGACCGGATTATTATTATTATTATTATTATTATTATTATTATTATTATTATTATTATATTATTTTTGCCCACAAACTAGCTAGTGCTGGCTGAAGAATAGGGGCAATTCAGTTTCCCCCTTCTGCGTGTAAATCAGCAGTCCCACAGCACAACATGGTTCTATCTAAGCCCATCCCCACCCCACTTCCCAGCCCCCTTCCGCCTCCGCCTCAACTAGGTGCCATCTGACAGGAATAGACCTCTTTAGCTTGTATGTTTTGTTTCCCAATGTATGTCATGTGATGTTCTCAACAGTTGACTCTAGGGTAACATCACATGACCTACGTTGGGAAAAGAAATGAACATGCAAGTCAAAGAGGTCTTTTGGCAAACAACCTAAGCTTAAGTTGTGTTACAAATTTTAAGCATTTACTTACGACAAGGATACACCAGGGAAATAGTTTCTTCTTTTGCGATGTTCAATCCAAATATCTATTGGGAATCGTTGGGGTATTTTCCCTCTGCACGAAACACTCGCTCAAAATCTCCCGGCTCGATAACATGTACAGTTGGAAAACCATACAACATGCTTTTGTAAATAGGACCATATTCGGCGAAGAGGAAATCAGTTAGCTTGTATACTTTCGTGAATCCTTCAGATTTGCCATAAAAGTCAACCAGACACTTAAAGCCGGCCTTGGGTCCGGGAATGTCTTCGAAAGGTCGCTTCCCTTGATCTTGCAAGTCTCGTTCCGTCGAGTTGACGGCGACCTCGCGGCTTTCCAAAGAGTTCGCTTCTGTTTTCTGCGATCTCCGTAAAGATGCCAACGATCTGAGATTCGCTAGTCTAGGGAAAAGATTACTGCGAAGGCCGATGCTCAAGGAATACATAGCGATTGCCGGTGGATGAGATGTCCTTCGATCTTCCAAGAAAAATTGGGACCGTGTTATCCTTTGCGATAACAAGCTATTTTAGAAAGGGAGTACTGTACGGGTCCGCAAATGATCCCAGGACCGCAAATGATCCCGGACCGCAAATGATCCCCAAATTGGACGGCAAATGTCCCGGACCGCAAATGATCCCCGTATTGCACCATGTTGGATCGCAAATGATCCCGAACAAAAAATAAGGAATGGCATGGATGGTGAAATGGTATGGATAGGGAATTGGCATGAATTGCGATTATTTTAATTCATGGCTCACAACTATCATCATCTGATTAATTTTAAAAGGTAAACGTGGTCACACAATTTGTGCAACTGATGTGAAGCAGTCAATCAGTGTTATCACACCAGGATCCAAACCTATCTCGTTTTTACTTCCGTCTTTAGAGATCTTTGTGTTTGTTCTTATCTTTAGTAACTCCAAGAACGTTCACAAATGATACCAATGAAATAAGAACAAGACAGTTTAGCCATATTTTCCGAACGCGTGGGAGTCACAGCTCACACGACGGTGACAAGTTTCGGATGATCTTTGACCCCTTCTCCGCATTCAACCACATCACCGCGTTTCTCGCCTGCCACAGGCCAGTCGGCTGATCCCATGAATGTGAAAAAGAAACACTTCTAGTATTCTGGGTACAATTTTAAATGAGAGTGCTCAGTGAACAATTTAAGACTTTTATTTCAAAAGATAACGAAATCAACTGCGGAATTTTTCAGTTATTTCTTTACGGGTATGTGTGCATTTTAATTCTCCGTTGTATTTGTGATTGCCAACGAGTCACCCTCGCGAGGACGCGAGGGTGACGAGGCGGCAGCATTATAAAGCCGTGTGTGCGAGTTGATTTTGGTACAGGGAGACGAAATCTCGAATGAAAAAAGTTAGCATAAGGTAATGTAAGAGTGACATCATCGGTGATTGTTTTCGAGTTAGCCAATGGCATCGCGGTATTTTTTTTTATCTAAACCAATCACATCAGGAGGATCATGATCGTTGACAAGATGACCACATTGACCTCATTGACCTCATGGTGGCTTGTGCGGGCTTAGGCAGGAAAAGGTGAGTGGAAATATTGATATTATTCACTCGTGAGCGCTGTCTTCTTGCGTGTACTTTAATTTAGTGTTTTTGAGAGCCAGAGTGTCACAAATCTAACACCTAGCAGGCTGAAAAATCGCCCAGCGAGGCTAAAATCGCCCAGCGAGGCAGTTATCCGCGAAATCAGCTCGAAAACGGCTAGCTTGCCAAAACAGTCAATTGCCTTGACAAGATCGGCCAGCGTGCCATTTAAGAAACAAAAAACAAAACCACTTGAACATAATCACTATAAACTCAATCAGAGGGCGTATAAAGCCTCTTCTTTTATCGAGCTACTGTGCTCAAAATTACAAATTTGACAGTCACGGCGAGCGTGCCAAAACAGCAATCTTGCCAAAAACAACAGTCAATTGTTTACAAAATCGGCCAGCGTGCTATAACTAAAGAAAAAAAAAGCACTTGAATATATTCAAATATATTCACTATAAACATAATCAGAGGGAATACAAAGCCTCTTTCCAATCGAGTCACGAGTCACACGACGTGTCGCTGTTAGTTTGTGCTCATCCATTAGCGTTCACAAAAAACAGTCTAAGCTCTGTTTGCCAGAAAGCCACTATCTGTCAAGCTTGAGGGAACTTAGCAAATCAATTTGGATAGTCTTCTTATTCCAAAATTTCAGGGGGCTTGCAGCTGTAGCTTCGTTTGAAAATTATCCCATCAGAAGTGCTCAGGTCCAAAGTCCACTTGCTGAAGTGCGGGGTCGGTACATTTCACTGACCCCCAGTCCATGGACTACCATGATGGACTACCGAAATGGACTACCTATATGGACTGCTAAATGGACTACCAAAAATGGACTACCCTTAATTACCTACCTTGAAAAAAAAAAATTAGTAAAGTTTGCTTGTTTTCATCGATTGATCGTGATCTCCACCATCTTGTTATTTTTTAAATGCTGCTGGTCAGCTTTTCTGCAGGCGCATTCACTCGTCGAGCGTGATGGCTGACAGGCTGCAGCTGGAGTAAAAATTTGATTTATAATCTTCCAGGTGATTCCTTACCTGGCTGTCATGATGCTCAAAATGGTAAGTGACAGAAGAAGATACAACTCAAAAATAGATCACATGACCAGGCCCAGGGGGGTACTCCCAGAAAAATTGGGTGGGGGTGCAGCTTGCTTCCCAAAAGCCTTACCTTATTTAAAGTGCACCTAGCCCCAAGAATAGTTATTTTTTCCCGCTATTATAATACTTTGTACATATTCCAAAAACATGTAGCATTTATTTTCAGCCTTGAGAGTTTTTTATGGGGCTTACAATAAACTATGCATCATTTGGTACACGACCAAGTCAGCTGGGGCGTGGGTCTATTCCCCAGTTGACTATTATGTATGTATATTTACAAAGACGTAGCGCAATAATCAGTTTGTGACTTTAACTGGGGAAAAGACTCACGCTCCTTACTAGCTTGATCGTGTGACAGATGACAGCTAGATGTCGTAACTTTTACAGCCTGTAAAAAGTCGAGATTTGGTTATAAAAAAATTAAAGGCGCAATGTGTTTTGAATAGGTGCAAAGATAAATTTTAGCGAAAAAAAATATTTCGGTGTTAGGGGCACTTAAAAACCAAAATATCTGTGATTTTACCTACCCTATTTATAACAAACGATTATAAATTCAAATTTTTACTGACCATCCAGCGTGTCAGCCATCACACGAGACGAATGAATACGCCTGCAGAACAGCTGACCAGCAGCATTTAAAAAATAACAAGATGGTTGAGATCACGACCAATCGATGAAAACAACCAAACTTTACTAATTTTTTTTTTCAAGGTAGGTAATTAAGGGTAGTCCATTTTTGGTAGTCCATTTAGCAGTCCATATAGGTAGTCCATTTCGGTAGTCCATCATGGTAGTCCATGGACTGGGGGTCAGTGAAATGTACCGACCCCTGAAGTGCGTGCTCACGAGAATTTTATTATGCTTCTTCTATTCTGTATGTTGTTAGTCGTAAATCATTGTAAGGGCCATAGTGGTGTGACTAATTTCGATTTTTCACGTGGATATCAAAATGTTACCGTTTTCAGATTCCGCGGGAGATATTTGTCAAGAGGTATACTTATCCTTCTAATGGTAGTTTCAATCCCTTTGCAATTTCTAATAAAGAAGCACACGTATTAAATGGAAACATAAATAACTTAGAAGCTGCAAAACTGTTAGAGGAAAATAGCTATTCGTTTGGCAGAGATCACGTTACAAGTTTGGTTCTTAAAAACATTTTAAAACAAGAGCATTTGGGATTTGCGTTCTAAGAACATGTTAAAACACAAACATGTCACATTTGAATTCAAGCTCATTTCTAACAACAATGTTGGTTTCATCTCTCTCAAGTAATGCAAGGGACTCATATTTCACCTCTAATCTACCCTACAAGTTTAATTCTTATAGACATTTTAAAAAACAAAGAAAAACATGTGAGTTTTGCTCTGCTTTTTTAAACAACGATTCAGTTTAAAAAAATCGACTGTACTCTGGTTACTTCTTAATTTTCTCTGTGCACACAACTGTGCCAGTGTTTACTCGTTGGCACTCTACCGGCAGGTATTCCTAGTTATACAATTGAATTATACTAGCCAGGGACCAGGCTCCGCAGTGGTGTTAAGGAGCGAAAAGAAGTAAC
>JAEMWC010000034.1:1762500-1772500 GCA_016490735.1 Pachyseris speciosa | reverse complement strand
CAAAAACTTAAAAGCCCACGTTATCTTAAATAAACGAAAATTGCCTAATAAAATTAAAACATCTGTTAGCGAAGTGCAAAACACTCGGCCCCAGTGCGGAAATTAGGGCCATAATTGAGCAGCGATAAAACAAGCACGGAGCTTGACTTAACTATAAACTAACAGTTCAGCATTCTATACTTAGTTTTTACTGTTCCTTTCCGCAAAGTTCTTCTCTTGTGGCAATGACACAAAGCTTATGGATTGGCCGGTCGTACTCGCCATTTTGGGTCTTGATGCGCACCTTCCTCACTAAACCGTCTTTGCCGGGGAAGACGTTGGTAATTAGCGCCATCTCCCACTGCGTCCGTTTGCGATTTGGGTTAAGTTCGAGAACTAAATCCCCGATTTTGACGTTCTCTCTTGTCTGGAACCACTTGTTTCGCGGCAATAGTGTTGGTGCGAAATATTTCATCCAACATATCCAGAATTCGCCAACTCTGTTTTGGACGCTTCTCAGCAGATGTCTCGGATTGATTCTGGCATTTTCGAGGCGGCCATGAGCTCTGATTAGCCCTCTTCGTCCATACTGGCGGTCAACTTCTTGTCGAGGCTCTGTACATTTATGTGCTTCTGGCTCCATTTTAAGAGATGTACTTCTGCTTGCCTGAGTTCCTGGACAGTCAAGGAACCGTTGGGCGCGTCCCTGCGTCTTGTACGTTCAGCAAAACGATGTACGTAAGCCAGGACTCTGCGTGCCTTTGTGAACGTTGAGCATCTTTCCAATAGATTGGAGAAAATGGAGTTACCCTCCTTTCCTTCTGAGACGGATGTGGCATGAACGTCTCTGGTGTTTTCTTTCCCCTTGTCAATTTGATTTGGTGTAGTCTTCGTTTCTTTCAAGGCGTCTTCTCGTTCCTTGTAAGGACTCTGATCATCTTGGAATTGAGGCCATTCCTCTTCTGGTAATTTAAGAAACGGTGGTCCCGACATCCAGCTTTTGAGGTCCCCAGGCGAAATTCCTCTGGTAAGGGCGTCTGCTGGATTATACTTCGATTTGATGTAGCGGAACTGCTCTGATCCTACTGTTTCCTGGATTTCTGCCACTCGAACTGACACAAATGGTCTAAATTCTCTGGGTGGAGTCTTGATCCATGAAAGAACTGTCCGAGAGTCTGTCCAGAAGGTCTTGTCGAAGTCTTTGAAGTTAACAAAGCTCAGTGCCTCTTGGCACGTGTTGTAAATCCTTGTGAGTGCTAAGCACCCCAAGAGTTCAAGTCGAGGGATGGTTTTTTGTTTCAGCGGAGCAACAAAGGGTTTGACAATCACCGGGATGCATTGATAGCTTTCATCATCTAGCTTCCAGCGGAGGAAAATGCCAGCACCATATCCCAGTTCTCCTCCATCCGCAAAGCCATGTACTTGAGGTGAACCAATTGCTCCCGATGGCTTGAGTTTGCGGTCAAACTTGAAGGTTAGAAGTTGATTTATGGCTTCTTCGTTCCCCTTCCATTTTTGTTGAGTTTCTTCTGAGAGGACGTCGTCCCAACCGTATCCCGCACTCCACAGTTCTTGCAGATCAATTCGGAACTTGAGCGTCACAGGTGCTACGAGGCCAATAGGATCCCACACTTGGGCTAGAAGGGCGAGGCAGCTTCTCTTTGTGAAGTGTTCGTTCACCCTGACAACTGAATCTTTCTTCAGGCAGAAGGTGTCTTCATGCTTGTCCCAACGGTGGCCAAGCAAATCTGTAAAGCGCTCATCACCACTAGTTTCGTCAACTTCCGGGCTGTTCGAGTGCCATGCTTTGATTTGGAACTGACCCTTTGCTAGTACCTTGTCGATGGTACTGGTTACATGCTTGACCTCTGTTGTTGATGGTCTGGATCCACCGATGTCATCAACGTACGTTCGTTCTTCGAGTTCCTTTGCAGCCTCGGGGAATTCAACTTGCGAAGCTTTCGCTAGGATCTTGATAGCATTTGATGCGATATCAGGAGCTGGCTTGTCCCCAAAGTTCAGCCGAAGCCACTGGTACACGGTGGGGGGTTCGTGCTGGTTCTTTCTCCACAAGAATCTATGAAAAACCTGATCCTCCGGGTGTACTAGCACTTGGTTAAACATCTTACGGATGTCTCCAGAGTAGGCATATTCATCCCAGCGCCATGCTGTCAGAACATTAGGCAGACTGTTGATGTAATTCGGACCTTTCTCTAAATGGTCATTCAAGGAGAGACCATCGTGTCCTTTGGAGGAGGAGTCAAACACCAGTCTGACTTTAGTGCTCTTTTCCGGAGTAAAAACGGCTTGCAGTGGCATGTACCACTCTGGTTGACTGTGATTAACATTCTCATGCGGCACTTTGATAGCAAAGCCTTGTTCCACCAGCTTCCGAACTTCCTCATCTACGACCTCAAAGCAATCTCTCTTCTTAAACGATTTCTCCGCCGAGTACATTCTCTTCAAGGCAAGGTCATAATTGCTTCTTTTCGGTGGCCCAGCTTCTTTCCATGGCATTTTGACTTGCACCCTTCCATCCACCAATGTAGTCGAGCTTGACAGGGCTTTCACGAACTTGTTTTCGCGTAGAGCATTTTCACTGCAGGTACAAAGCTCCGTTGGTCTGACTCCTAAGAAGTCTTGTTGAACGAGTTTCTTGATGTCATCGACAGCACTCAAAGTAGCAATGTCTACTGATCTGATTTCAGACATGCTGTTTGAACCGGAGTCGACTTGCCCCAGAATATACCAGCCGAAACAATTCCGCTTTGCAAAAGGTTCTCCGGGGTCACCGCTAAGCGTGTGGATGTCGATAAAGGCGTCAACGAAGTCAGTACCAACGAGGAGGTCGACGGCACCACCAGAGAGATGTAGCTTATCTGCTATTGACTTTAGATGGGCGTAACCGTCGATGGATTTGCGTGGTACATTCTTGGCGTTGCTACAAGGCTTTCGAACTGTGTGCACTTGAAGATTCTTCACAATATCTTCATCGGTGGGTGATACGATGTCAATCTCTATCATTTCGGAAACTTCTGCTTTCTTCTGTCCTCCAGCTAAGTTCATTGTAAGGTGTGTCTGTGGACCGGACAGCCTTAGCTGTTTTGCAGCCCTTTTGGAAAGAAGACTCGTGTTTGAACCAGTGTCCAACATGGCGAGTAGCTCGTTGAGGTTTCCATCGCAATCTCTAATCTTGATTTTCTGCACTGGGCAGATTCCAAGAACGTTTCTGACGTCACTAGTCTTCTCATTATCGCTTCCTTGGATGCTGCGGTTCTCAACCACAGGTGGGGTGACTTGACTTGTGAAGATCGGTGCAGCGGGCCTCAAGTTGGATTCCAACGGTTCACTCTTTTTTTCATTGTGCAGAGAACGGTGATGATTCTTCTTGCACTTATCACAGGATGTACCGTCAGCCTTTTTGCAGTCATTCGTGTGATGTGACACTCGAAGGCATTTCCGGCATCTTCTATTCTGCCTCACGATATCCCATCTTTGTTTTAGAGACGATTTGTGATAGACAGGGCAGGAAGAAAGAAGATGTTTCGAATTACAACCAAGGGGGCATGTTTCATCATCTGTCAAACTGATGTCACTGGAATGCTGATACGATTTCCTGTGAGAAGGCGGGTCTCGACTCCTGTCACTTTCCGTTTCTGTCTTGCCTCTGGATCTGAGAGATGCTTCTTGGTGGAGCCAAGTTACTAAGTTTGTGACGTTTTCTTCTTCCTTTCGACGTTTCATTTCTCTGCCGAACTCTGCATTATCTTTCGGATCCAGGTTGGACAAGAGCCTTGACATGAAGAACGGCGCTTCAGACGCTTCTTGAACTGGGCATCCATTGTCCTCCATGTCACTCACATACACAGATATCGAGGTTGCATAACGAGCCAGACTCTTGGGGTCGCTTCTAACTACACCATAGTTAGTGACCTCTGCAAGGAGCGCATCCATCAGTTTCCTTCTGTCAGCGAATTCAATGTCAAGAATTTCCCACGCTCTGTCAATAACTTTGCAAGTCTTCACCTGCTCTGCCCACCAAGATCCTCTCGGCAATGCCTTACGGAAGCGTTGGAGCTGCTCATCTTTGTCTTGTTCGTATTTGTTCATCCAGTGGTTGAACTCTTTTTTCCAAGTGATGTACGTTTTTCGGGATCCATCCCATGACGGAACCGATAACCTTTCTAGGCCACTTACCGGTACTTTGGATTTGGCGGCCATATTTTGAGCCATCTGTTTTACTGCAGTAGCTACCTCTCCAAGAACTGCGGTGTTCTCAGTGGTATCTTGTAATTGAGGAATGCTAAGTTCCTTTTCGTAACTTGCGTATTTTTGTAAAGTTTCTAAATATCTTTGTTTAATGTCATCTCCAGATTTCAGATTATTTGTAATTCGTTCATCTTCTGAAGTGACCTCTTCTTCAACGAATCTGTCAGCAATGACCTCTATTTGTTTCTTAATCCCCTTGTACTTTGACTCAATCTCCTTAAATACGGTTGATAATAACTTCAGGTCGGGTTTCACTGAGTAAAGTGCTTCAAATTCGTCGAACAATTCATAAAGCGCGTGTTTAGCGTTATCTCTTTTCCCAGAGAGAATCTTGATATCCACTTTGGGTGGCATTGTGTTTGATTAAATTCTTGTGGTTACTAGAACTTCCTTAGCCTCGTTTTCATGCAAAGTTTTTTGCGTGCGGCGACACTCTAATGTTGTAGTAAAACAAGGCGGTATTCATAAACTCGTAAAACAAGAAATAAAGTGAATCGGAAAATTTCTACCTTTGACTGAGAAGTTTTGCCTTTGACGATGTGCGGGTTTTCAAAGACAGTCGGTCGCTCCTTTAGTCTGTCAGTTGTCCTTGTTTCCCTGCCGTTTTGACGTCCTTCTCGATGGCGTGATGACCTTTGGCGTGTATCTTCTTCTTGTGAAGAATTTTGACTGTTTCACACCACGGTTTAGGGCACTACTGTTTTTGAGGATACACCGGGAAAATAGAGTCCTCAGGATCTACCAATGTTTTTGGACTAGTTTATTCAGCAAGTTTTTCTTGCACACGCTAGCTAGTCAACTGAAAGCGAAAAATACACGTGTGGGCCTCCTATATAACGACTTAAAAATCGAATGAGACGAAAACAGAAACAAGAAAGCTCTAGAATATAATATTGATGTACTTACAATTCTGTACGGCGTTATCCCGCTTAAGACTAACAATTTTCCAGCTTTGTTCAAAGGCGTAAAACACACTTTTCCGATAAAGCTGTTCTTAAATGATATTCGATTCCCAACTAGTGCTGACTTTAACCTTAGTCACGAACCTGAACTAATCTGATTGGCCTGAAATGGCGGGACAGATCACGTAACAAAACAAAAACTTAAAAGCCCACGTTATCTTAAATAAACGAAAATTGCCTAATAAAATTAAAACATCTGTTAGCGAAGTGCAAAAAATTTCTTGGCTTCGAATGGATTTGGCTGTGACTAGCAGCTAAGGACAATAGAAAGCATTTCAAAAATGTTAAAAATTTCAAAAATTAAAAAAGTGTCGATTTGTAGAGAAAACGAACCGAATTTATAACCTGGTCTGCCACAGGCATACTACGTAATTATCGTTCTCCGACGACCGATAACTTTCCGTTATTAGTAGATGAAGAGAATCAACTATATTACAACACCAACGACACCAGTCACATCCTGAAATATACCTTGTGCTAACGAAGTTGTTGAAAGCGAGGGAATGAAGCCATTCCAAACAACACATGTCGAAGGTACCACGGAAATCCGTAAAAATCTCGAGCAAAAATTGATTTTTCAAATCGGCACTCTTAATCCCACGGTATACCATGTTACCACCAATAGCGTAGCTCCATTTTCTGTATATATATAAACCATACACAACCCACAATTCCTCGATCCGACGAGGGGCTAACGCTCGAAACGTCAGCTAATCGAATCCCTGTACGTTGGCCAATTTACATTATCAACTGCGTTGATAAACCAAATTCTCGTGTATGGAAACACTGTCAGACAGTTGACACCCCACAAGGACATCCAGGTTGGTGGGGAACTGTTTGGTGTCCGTCTACTAATTCTAACTTCAAATCCCAATTTTAAACCTTCATGAAATCAACAAATGTCCTATTTCCCTCAATTTAACTAAATTATCTCTTAAACAAATATACCCCCAAAAAATATAACCAAAACATTTTCAAAATATCCCCCAACATTTATTCGTGGGATGAGAAAAGGGATTATAAATTGCTTGAAACGCGAGATATCAACGTTAAATCCATGTTAAATAGCTAAAAAACGATGTTTAGGTTAAATCCCGCCTTTAAAAAAACGGTATATGGTTATAACAACTTTCTACCGATTTGAACGTCGCCAAACGGCTCCTTAACAATTTAGGACTTTCAGAGTCATCTCAAAAAAGAAAAGAAGAAGAAGAGATGTTAAAGGGTTAATCAATGGTCTTATATGCTGTCGCTATCAATAAAAAAATTTTTGTAGTGGCAAACGACGACCAAAATCTCACTCATTTACTATAATTTAAAAGTGTAATTTTAACCGTGTTTGCCCCGGCCAAGGTGGTGGCGTAAACCGTGGAAAAATAACGGTCTATACCTTTGCTGTGACTAATCACAACGACTACACGATGGATTTCTGTCTATTATACATTTAAAGCGTGCCCAACCGAATGGACTGAAAACCCTCACAAAATTCTTCGCATTCATTCGTTCGTTCGCTCGATCGTTCGTTAGTACGTTCGTGCGTGCGTGCCTGCGTGCTTTGGTTGGTTGATTCGTTTGTTCGTTCGTTCGTTCGTTCGTTCGTTCGTTCGTTTGTGAGTGAGTGAGTGAGTGAGTGAGTGAGTGAGGAGTGAGTGAGTGAGTGAGTGAGTGAGTGAGTGAGCGAGTGAATGAGTGAGTGAGTCATTGAGTTATTGAGTGATTGAGTGAGTAACAGTAAAAGCAACAGCAACAGCAACAGCAACAGCAACTGTTGCTGTTGCTGTTGCTGTTACTGTTGCTGTTACTGTAACTGTTAGTGTTGCTGTTGCTGTTACTGTTCCTGTTACTGTTACTGTTACTGTTGCTGTTACTGTTACTGTTACTGTTACTGTTATTGTTATTGTTTCTGTTACTGTTACTGTTGCTGTTGCTGTTGCTGTTACTGTTACTGTTACTGTTTCTGTTACTGTTACTGTTACTGTTGCTGTTACTGTTACTGTTACTGTTACTGTTACTGTTTCTGTTACTGTTCCTGTTGCTGTTACTGTTGTTGTTACTGTTACTGTTACTGTTACTGTTTCTGTTACTGTTTCTGTCACTGTTACTGCATGCTGTGGTTGGTTGATTCGTTTGTTCGTTCGTTCGTTCGTTCGTTCGTTCGTTCGTTCGTGAGTGAGGAGTGAGTGAGTGAGTGAGTGAGTGAGTGAGCGAGCGAGTGAATGAGTGAGTGAGTCATTGAGTTATTGAGTGATTGAGTGAGTAACAGTAAAAGCAACAGCAACAGCAACTGTGTCTGTTACTGTTGCTGTTACTGTTGCTGTTACTGTAACTGTTACTGTTGCTGTTGCTGTTACTGTTACTGTTACTGTTGCTGTTACTGTTAGTGTTACTGTTACTGTTTCTGTTACTGTTACTGTTACTTTTGCTGTTGCTGTTGCTGTTACTGTTACTGTTACTGTTACTGTTGCTGTTACTGTTACTGTTACTGTTACTGTTACTGTTTCGGTTACTGTTACTGTTACTGTTGCTGTTGCTGTTACTGTTGCTATTACTGTTACTGTTGCTGTTACTGTTTCTGTTACTGTTACTGTTGCTGTTGCTGTTGCTGTTGCTGTTACTGTTGCTGTTACTGTTACTGTTCCTGTTACTGTTAGTTACTGTTACTGTTGCTGTTAATGTTGCTGTTACTGTTACTGTTACTGTTTCTGTTACTGTTTCTGTTACTGTTACTGCGTGCTGTGGTTGGTTGATTCGTTTGTTCGTTCGTTCCTTCGTTCGTGAGTGAGTGAGTGAGTGAGTAACTGAGTGAGTGAGTGAGGAGTGAGGGAGTGAGTGAGTGAGCGAGCAAGTGAATGAGTGAGTGAGTCATTGAGTTATTGAGTGATTGAGTGAGTAACAGTAAAAGCAACAGCAACAGCAACAGCAACTGTTGCTGTTCCTGTTACTGCTGCTGTTACTGTAACTGTTACTGTTGCTGTTGCTGTTACTGTTACTGTTACTGTTGCTGTTGCTGTTGCTGTTACTGTTACTGTAACTGTTGCTGTTGCTGTTACTGTTACTGTGACTGTTACTGTTGCTGTTACTGTTACTGTTGCTGTTACTGTTGCTGTTACTGTTACTGTTTCTGTTACTGTTTGTGTTACTGTTACTGTTACTGTTACTGTTACTGTTGCTGTTGCTGTTACTGTTGCTGTTACTGTTACTGTTTGTTACTGTTACTGTTGCTGTTAATATTGCTGTTACTGTTACTGTTACTGTTTCTGTTACTGTTTCTGTTACTGTTACTGTTGCTGTTACTGTTACTGTACTGTTACTGTTGCTGTTGCTGTTGCTGTTAATGTTACTGTTGCTGTTGCTGTTGCTGTTAACAGCAACAGCAACAGCAACAGCAACAGTAACAGTAACAGTAACAGTAACAGTAACAGTACAGTAACAGCAACAGTAACAGTAACAGAAACAGCAACAGCAACTGTAACAGTAACAGAAACAGTAACAGAAACAGTAACAGTAACAGTAACAGTAACAGCAATATTAACAGCAACAGTAACAGTAACAAACAGTAGCAGTAACAGTAACAGTAACAGTAACAGTAACAGTAACAGTAACAGTAACAGTAACAGTAACAGTAACAGTAACAGTAACAGTAACAGAAACAGTAACAGCAACAGTAACAGTAACAGCAACAGCAACAGCAACAGCAACAGTAACAGTAACAGCAACAGTAACAGTAACAGCAACAGCAACAGCAACAGCAACAGTAACAGTAACAGCAACAGCAACAGCAACAGTAACAGTAACAGTAACAGGAACAGCAACAGCAACAGTAACAGTTACAGTAACAGCAACAGTAACAGCAACAGCAACAGTTGCTGTTGCTGTTGCTGTTGCTTTAGCTGTTACTCACTCAATCACTCAATAACTCAATGACTCACTCACTCATTCACTTGCTCGCTCACTCACTCACTCCCTCACTCCTCACTCACTCACTCATTTACTCACTCACTCACTCACGAACGAACGAAGGAACGAAGGAACGAACGAACAAACGAATCAACCAACCACCGCACGCAGTAACAGTAACAGAAACAGTAACAGAAACAGAAACAGTAACAGTAACAGCAACATTAACAGCAACAGTAACAGTAACAAATAGTAACAGGAACAGTAACAGTAACAGCAACAGTAACAGCAACAGCAACAGCAACAGTAACAGTAACAGTAACAGAAACAGTAACAGCAACAGTAACAGTAATAGCAACAGTAACAGCAACAGCAACAGTAACAGTAACAGAAACAGTAACAGTAACAGTAACAGTAACAGTAACAGCAACAGTAACAGTAACAGAAACAGTAACAGCGACAGCAACAGCAACAGTAACAGTAACAGAAAAGGTAACAGTAACAGTAACAGTAACAGTAACAGCAACAGTAACAGTAACAGCAACAGCAACAGTAACAGTTAGAGTAACAGCAACAGTAACAGCAACAGCAACAGACACAGTTGCTGTTGCTGTTGCTTTTACTGTTACTCACTCAATCACTCAATAACTCAATGACTCACTCACTCATTCACTAGCTCGCTCACTCACTCACTCACTCACTCACTCCTCACTCACTCACTCACTCACTCACTCACTCACTCACTCACTCACGAACGAACGAACGAACGAACGAACGAACGAACAAACGAATCAACCAACCACAGCATGCAGTAACAGTAACAGAAACAGTAACAGAAACAGTAACAGTAACAGTAACAGCAACATTAACAGCAACAGTAACAGTAACCAACA
>JAEMWC010000034.1:1687500-1757500 GCA_016490735.1 Pachyseris speciosa | reverse complement strand
TGTCTTTTCTAAATGTTTCGTTATTGAAAATCCTCGTATTGTTTTAGGTCGTCGCGTGGCTGAGTTGGAGATGTACGTGTTTGTTTGTAAGGTGGGTACTCGTTACATCGGTTTTATTTCTGATTAATACCTTCATGCGTGGGTTTATGAAATCGTACATTCTTGAAAGACGTTGAGCGGATTTTCATTTGATGACACATCAGGTATGTTGACGTCTTGTACTAAACTAATCTTGACTCCAAACCCAAATTGTACGTGGCAAGGCCGGGCTGCGTAAGTGAAATGACCTGACTGCTTTAACTTTTTAACTTTTCCTTGAAGCCCTTTCATGTAAAGCATCAAACACGAAGAAGAATTTCAGAGATTCAAACACTAAGAAAAACATTGGGAAAAAAGCAGGCGCAGCTGAGGTTTTCTTTTTTTCACCAGCTCCAGGTGTTTGGATGTCGTCCGAGAATTTGATAAAGCTTATCAAGCCATTCATAATTCCTGGATGAATTCAAGACAAAAGTTCACCCAATTTTATGACAATTAGGATCGCACAACCTCGTTTCCAGGGACTCTCCTCTTCTCGCCCCCTGGAGCGAAGAAGAGGCGGGAAGAAGAGAGACCCTGCAAACGAGGTTGTGGGATCACATATCCAAACCTCCTTCATGGTTATGATTTCCTTTGTTTTCTCTTCATGAATTATTAATATATTTGAGAAGGAAAAATCAATAAACGTGGATCATACTATACTAACAAGATCGTTCTCTTTTATAGTTGCTTCGGTGGTTCCGTTTAGAGTACCATCACGAGCCGCTGGAATCGTAAACGAAGATACTCAGTGTACCAGACAAACTGGTTAAGATCAACTTTGTCGACCGCTGCTGAATAGTATCCCAGGATGCACCTTCGGACGAACCGCAGGCGAGTGATTTACGAATTCTTCGAGTGTTCTTTCAACATCCCAAGTTGTTTATCAGCCTATGAACCATAGAAACTTGTGGTATATTGCTTTTATATAATAATCCAGAAGACGCGCGAAATTTCCATGAGTTTACTGGAACAATAAACCATAGCTGATTGACCAATCAGATCGAGCGTATTGATTCGGTTATTATACAAAAGAAAGTATTTATCATCATCATCATCATCATCATCATCATCATCATTACACCAATAATGCATACAAATTACACTCCATAAATTTCATGTGAATTTTTTCAATACGCATAACTAGTACCTTTTCCGCGTAAAATGTAATGAGGGTAACTACCTCCTCCCTATAATTCCCCACTTTTTAGTGTGAAATGCAATTTTAGATGTTTCGCTAAATTGTTTTGCCCCCCACTGCCCCGATAGTGTGATTTCTACAATGCTCAAATACATAGGTAATTCTCCTGACAATAACTTGGAATGTGTTCCTCAATTGTCAAACGAATATCGTCGGAGAAATGGCATTTGCTTTATCAGCGTCTGCACACGACTAAGTTGCTCCCCAGTCCACTCAACGTTGTGACGCGTTTTGGAGGGAACTGGGGCTACAATTGACGCACAGTCGTACAAATATTTCTCTGAGCACGTGATTTCCAGGAAGGCGCAAATTTTGGTCAGCGTTTCCTTGGTTTTCGTCAATGCGTCAATGCTGGCTACGTTGTGTACGCGACCTGGAAAGTTCTTCATCACTTCGAAACTGCCTTTAGCAAGCGTGCTATAACTTGTTATGCTACTATCAAGCATTCTTGAATAGTTCACCTGTAAAACAAGAGAAGAAGAAAATGACAGACAAGAAGCACTAAATAGGTAATGAATGGTATTTCAAAAGTAAGCGTACGCGTCTGGTAACATGCTAGTCAAATTTCACGGTTCTCGCAGTGGATTTGTCTGGAAGGCCGTCTCGTTGTCTCAATTTATTTTGCCAACCCCAAAAGCCTCTGGATCATGAGACAAATTGTGGCGTTACCACTCTATACTCCTTATGTAAGTTAACATGAAAGGAGACAGGACCTTTTGAACGTTGTGAACGAGTGTTAACCATACTCCTTACCACGAGGCCACGTCCGCCACTCTGCCTTGTAAGCCATAATTATACGAGGTCCTACCTGATTCAGTAAAGGTCGCTAAGTAATCAGCTATTTGAAACAAAATTACTACAACTAAATAAAAAAAATAAATAACTAAAAAAATAACAAAGCAAGAAAACTTTTATCAAGGCCTTTCAAAAGAGAGAAACTTACATGGAATGATTTTGTGTTGAGTGAGGAAACAGATCCTACAGAGACTTATCCATGTATTAAAATTTTCGATATGATTAGCTCTTAAGATAAATTTCTGCATTTTTAGCGTAGTTTATCTCATTTTGACCGATATTTTATTGCTTGTAATAATTGTATATAATTTGAAAGAATTTTGCGCTATATAAGTAATAAATTATTCCATTTCACACCTAAAGGTAGCCCACACCGGTTTCTAGCACTTTTCAAATTTTGTATTTCGATGAATCACTACTGTCAGTCTTTATATGTTATTACCTTAATAGTGGTATCAAAGAAATGTCACGTCATTGGCGAGAAAGTTATGAAACTTTTTCGACATTGTAGGTTACCATAGCAACTTCATAACCTATGAGAAACACCCCTAATTTGAAAAAACTCAAAAAGGAGCCAGGTGACCTTTAATTTTTATTGTCGGGAAATAACCATAATAAGATACAGCGTTTTGGAAAGTTTAAAAAAAATTCTTCGGAGAGGATTCAGAGCCACCTTAATACTTTTCGAAATTTTACCTTAAGTTTTTCTCGTCCTTTCATCTTCAAATCCACTCTTCTCGAGAACATTGTTGCAATATTGTCAAAAGGATTTCTAATAACGTGCATAAACTTTAGCTGAACACCTAGCTTCTGTTCCAGTCTCTTGAGAGCCTCCATTCCTTCAGCTCGGAGCAAAATTCTTGAGGCTCTAGCGGCCTTCTTATCACCAATCACCTGCGTTAATGAGCCGGAAAAATTGATTTATAATAATAATAATGATAATGATGATGGTGATGGTGATAACGATGATGATGACGATGACGACGACGACGACGAGGACGAGGACGACGATGATGATGATGACGACGACGTCGACGATGATGAGAATGATGATGATGGTGAAGGTGATGATGATGATCATGATGATGATAGTATATGATCAATAAGAAACTCCCCAGATTGTGGCATAAGCGGGTAATGATTATCCCAATCATTGTCAGATCGCTGGGATGCAGGGAAAACAACCTTAAAGACTTAGCCATTGAGACCGATTGCATACATCCTCTGAAGCTTGGCTTAGAGAACTGGTTGTGCTCCGCCTAGTGGATTTACTACCCAGTGCAGCAGCAACATGTATGAATGATGATGATGATGATGATGAGTATATTTGCGCAAATTTACATTTAAGATATGATCAAACGCCCATTACAATTTTTAAGTATTGCCATTTCGAGATAGTGTTCGGTATTTTCCATGTTACTGCACGGTATGTTCTAATGCTAATGTTCCTTGAACATGTATGTAAAATTTAGCCCGAGATAAAACGTTTTCATTACAAATTTTGAAAGAAAAAAGTAATTAAGACAAACAAAGCAAATTAGAACAAAGTAAAGCAGCCGCAAAGTAAAATCTTGTTTCTACACTACTTCATTTTGACGTCTTCCTCGTATTTAAAAAAGGTCATACGAGGTCTATGTCCCAGCGAGAGATTCTCTCCCATCTACCCCGCCTTGATTTCCTGGTTAATGACATAAATGGCACAGTGCTCGCTCTCGGCGATATCATGGAATATCCCGCAAGGTGACCCGTGGGATATTCCATCATATACCACTCGAAAGCATTCCATATCTAGTATTTGCATCCCTCCAACAATCTTTTATAAATGCCTTATCGTGCACCTTACTCACCGTTATAGTCTTATTGTATCTCCCTTGCCACTGGTCCTTGACATTGTAGTGATAGCTGACGGGCTTACTCCCCACCGGTGGCGACCGCACGCCGAACGTGACGTCATAGCGAGACTTTGCAAGTAGCAGTTCATAGATGTAATATTTTAATCTTGTAGAAAGCAAAGGGTTTTCAATCCACTCATTGAGGATATTAAAGTCGTTTGCGATGATAACATTTGGATGAGCATCTAATAGGGAAGCTATCAGCGTGTGTCGACTTCTGTTATAACCAATGAACAGCAGAAACGTTTTTACTTGATCGTAAATCCTGGCGTCCACTGGTGGTGGGGATGAAATCTGTAGAACTACAAACATAAAGGCGCTTTAAAAGAATAAAGTACAAACAACAGTGGGAAACGATAAAATAACGAATGTTGAAACAATTGGCTTGGCATTTCGTATGCTACGCAATATGTATATTCAAGAGCGACAGTTAAGATGAGATTACAAAGACATATCTATCTAATTGCGAGACTGGTAACAAGATTAAGAACAACGGTTCTAAAAAATCAGCTGACATGCACGGAGCTTCACTTGAAATCTATGTTCCGCAGCACACGTAATTTCAAGTGAATTTTTGTAACATCCGTTGTTACATTGGCATCACTGCTGTTTGTATCTTATTCTTAATTAAGCTGAAATAGTTAAAAGAAAAAGAAAAAAAAGTGTTTTAAAGACCATTTTTTTTGGTCTGGTGATGTCCCTTTCCTACCCTTTAGTTTAGGCATGTCTAACTAACGATAAAAACATTTTATCGCAACAATATTAAGACCCGTACCTCTATAATTAGTGAATTTGTAGCACGGTGATTGTTGCGTCAATAGCAGAACGTATACTGTGATTCCAATGATTGCTGCGGTGGCGAGGAAAATCTTCTGTAAGGAACTTGTAATATTCAACATGGCGACAGGAGGTCACTAAAGAAAAGAATAATCCTAGCGTCGAGTAGGTCTAAAGATAATCAATTCTCTATATTATCGTCTACTGGGGAATTTGATTTTATTTTAAAAGTTACTGGGTTTCTCTCAGTTATTTCTAATACTCCATTATTATAAGGTCGGAAATAGCGACTTTTCCAGCCGAGGCACGTAAGATGTCATAAACTAAGACCCGATTCAGATGCCTTAATTTTCATGAGCCGAACCTATCTAATACTTTCAATTAAGTACACGTAAAGTTCGGCGTCTGAATCAATTAAAAACGGCTATTTTAATTTGGAACAGCTCAGACGTTTTTTTCGCCTGGATGAGGTGGAAATTTCGACTTTGGAGCGGCTTTGATTCAGACGCCGAGCTTTTCATGTGTCGAACTCAATGCATAAATTATTATATTGTATATATTTACAGTTTTACTCAGAACTGGAACTGGAACTGCGTTAGGAACGCCTGTGGCACGGCGAATTTTATTACAGGCGTAATTTTGTTAATTTGGGTCGGTCCAAATTCGAATTAAGTTCGGCTCATGAAAATATCGAAGTCTGAATTGGGCCTAAGCAAACTGAACGTAAGAGTATATGCTCGCAAGAGTACGTCTTAACCACATGCTTAATCTGACTCAGTCTAGTTGATGAAGTGTGGTCGAAGCAAACCGGTAGCTTTAGCTATCAATTTGAAAAGCGCGTATAGTCCACTCGCAAAAAGAAAATCAAATATAAATGTACTGCAAATGTGCAAAACCGTATATACTACTATCCACTAAAACCACTAAAGCCACTGAGACTCTAGTCCACGCCTTTGTAACCTCCAAGTTGGAACACTGTAACTCTCTTCTCTACAATGTCCCAAAATATGTTATTAAAAAGCTTCAATCAGTACAGAATGCCGCGGCTCGAATAATTACAAGCTCTCGCAAGTACGACCACATCACCCCTATTTTATTCGACCTGCACTGGCTTCCAGTTTCCGAGCGAATTAAATTCAAAATAATTCTGCTCACCCGCAAAGCTCTTCACCAACAGTCTCCTATCAACATTCAAGACCTGATACGCCGCTATTCAACCTCAAGAACGCTCTGGTCATCTTCATCATTACGCCTGAATCCTGTCGAGTTTAGTCTTAAGTCGTATGGCTCTAGAGCTTTTGCTGTTTCGGCCCCTGAACTGTGGAACAAACTACCTGACGACATCCGTTCTTGTGACAATTTAAATCTTTTTAAACGTAAACTTAAGACCCATCTTTTTTGTGTATGAATTCTTTTCTTATCTTTGTAAAGCGCTTAGAACAGGACTGGATAAGCGCTATATAAGTAGTTATTATTATTATTATTATTATTATTATTATTATTATTATTATTATTATACTAGGATGAGCGCTGCGGTACCTTTTTACGCCATTACGGGGCTACCTTATTTAGGGGCAGCGCATATTTTAAACGGGGAAAGAGAGTTGATACACACATTTTGAGCCAAGTAAAATTGCTGAAAGTGATAATAAATTTTCCGCTTGATTTAAAACGTTTCCCCATTATGTTTTAAAAAAAGCAAAATTTTAAAATTCGAAGACCATTAAAACAACTCTTCGGAAAAGCGCCCCATTTTTGTTGAGAAGTACGGCCCATATATATTCCAGGGCGGCGTTTATCAATATTTTTCCTTCTAAGTGCGGCGCTAATTCGGGGACGGTGCTTATTCGTTGGTAAATTTGAGTATTGTTAAATGCTGCCGAGGTTAAAACGAAATTTTCAACTGAAGGCACAACCATGGGAACGAGCTGGCTGAAGGCGAAATTTATCATGCAAAGACAATTCAGAGCTACATTCTTGGTCAGAACAGCTTAGGAAAAGAAGAAACTCAGAGTCCGAAAATCCTTCTCCGGCGTTTTAAACTCAACAGTATGATTAAACTAACTTCTATTCCTTTCAATGACCCTATACTCAAATCATATCATGATGTGGGAAGCTACCATTGCCAGGCAAACTCGCAGGAGGCGCCTTTCAAATTCTGTTTATTATACTTTGCCCCCAACTTCTATTCCTTTCAATAGCCCTATACTCAAATCATCTCATGATGTGGGAAGCTACCATTGTCGGGGCAAACTTGCAGGAGGCGCCTTCCAAATTCTGTTTATTTTACTTTGCCCCTAAGTAACGATTCCAAGCGCAATTTTCCCCAACAGCCAGGCTGATCTTCTGGCACTCAACTAATTAACAATTACCCTGCGAAATCGCGCGGAATATAGCCTGACACTTAGCCGAAGAGGTTACACTAGGCCAATATATACTAATAATATATACCACACAAGTGAATAGTGCTTTTCGCGCGCTCTAATTGGTTAACTCGGAGGTGATTAGCAAGTACTATTCACCTCCGAGCAGCCAGCGCGCGAGATTTTAAAATTTCCGACTGCTTGTCGGTATATTGTCACACATAAAGTAATATTTTGGTCCGTCAGTTATTCAGCTTGTGTGGTATATACTAAAACAATTATTCACCTCAGTGTCGGTGAAAGTGATGGATATTTACCTCGCTGCTTCGCGGCTCAGTAAATATCCAGCACTATTAACCTCCACTTCGGTGATTTAATTATGTCCCATCACCAAGAAGTTGGTAAGCAACATGCAAATGTTGTTATTGAATACAGTACAATTTCATCGAGAGGCACTGGTTGTTTATGATGAAATTAGCTGTAATACACGGTTTGATTTAGAACTGGGCTCAAACAGGTTTTCATAGGAAACATGGTTAAGTTGAATTAATTCAGGTGGTTATAGTGGAGGATGGTCACTAATGTAGCAATTAATTCGAAACACTGAAGAGGCCTTCCAAGGGGTGGTCTGGTGTTGTCACTTTGCTCGTTTACGACTTTGTCTCTCGCTTGTTTCGTTAGGAACAAATGTCACCGTCAAAAAAACAAACAAACAATGAGGAATGGAAAGTGAATTGTCGCTGTCGCCAACTGTCGCGCTTTTTCAGCCAATTTCTGTCGGTGGTCGGTGTTTTTCTAGATTGTAAAAACAAAATGTATGCATTGACAAAAGCAAATAAAGATTATTATTATTATTATTATTATTATTATTATTATTTCGAGCCGCCAAATTGTAAGTAGTGTAGTGTTTGGGGGTACGAAATCAATTGATTTCGTTTTCCCCAAATCTGGTCTCGTATTCTGGAATATATAGTTATTTAATTTGATGGAATATATAGTTATTTAATTTGATGGAATCTATAGTTGTTCAATCTGATGGAACCAAGGTCTGCACACTTCATCTATAGTTTATAAAAATGCGTGACTTTCTCGGAAAAATCACCAAGCGTGACATTCTCGGAAAAACAGGAAATGAGTCATCGCCTATAGCTATTATTTCTCACGTGACGTCATGTGTTAGTTGCATAAAGAAATAATATCTCACATAATATTATAGAATGAGTTGTAATTCAGTAATCCACAATGAATTAAAGAATATGGGAGAGTTCACATGTCCTTTTTGTGATCAGCTATTGGTCAAAGTTGTTAAAAGTGTGAAAGCACCTTGCTGTGATAAACAGAAAATGTTTAATGATGATGGTGAAAATGTTTGTCTAAATTGTGGTTCAGTCCACGGCTATGACTATTGTAAGGAGTACGTTGACTTTCATAATAATATGTATAAAATAAAGCGAAAATCTGTATATCACCGGAAGTACCATATTGAAAATGTGATAAATGGTATATGTCGCAAGAATAGATTTCAAATTTCTGTAAAAGATAAGGGTAAAATATTGAAAATATTCGAAGAGATAGACACTGTCCTTCCTTTGGTGAATAAGAATCGTAAGAGGATGATAAGTACGAAATTTATGCTTAAGCAAATATTTTTAATGCTTGATCTTCCATTTGATGAAATAAAAGTTACTAGATCAAAAAAGACGCTTGGATTTTATGATCGACATTGGGTTGAGATTCTATTGTTGAGATTTGATAAGATTATTCGTATTATCAAGCAGTGAATTTTTCATCATATTTCAGTAGGTACTTATCAATAATTGGACTATTATCAGTCACATAATCATCGATATTCTTCATTGAGATTTGTATAATTGAAGCATCAAAATCACCACTTCTCAACTTGTCTTTTATTGAATTGAGTAGATGTTGATAGCTTTGATAAGCATATGTGCAATTTTGGATTTTCAAATCTAGGTTTTTATGCTTCATCCACCCTTGTATCAAAAGTGCTGCTGTACTGATGGCTACCAAACTAACACCACCTGTTGCCACACTTGTGGCGAGACCCCCAGTTGCAAATATAATAGACGCTGAATTACCAGCTAATTTCCATTTTTTGAACCGTTTAACCGCCTGTTTATGAGCCCAACACTTTCTGTGATATGTTCGGTAATAGGATTTTAATTCATTTACCTGATCTTCTGTTAATTCATCTGAAATATGATTCCAGTTGAATATGCTTTTTCGCTCTTTCATATATATCATTTATACAATAATTCTATTAAAAATACAATACAGTATTCCTGACATCTGGCCGCATAATGGAGAACTTTTACTATTTTTTGTTGCTAGGCAATCAGGATATGCATAACTATATCCACGGCCCAATGAATAATCATTGTAAAATCTTCCATATGCATCATGGAGGATAGCATGAGTCTGTAATACATCAATCCAACCAAGAGTATGTTCTAAGAAGTTTGATAAACAACCGCTTCCGGGACCAATAAGGCCTATGTCTGCGTGAGATTTTATGATATCATCTATAGTAATATATCCTTCGAAATGCTTGTGGTATAAAAATTTGTATGCAAGACAGGATTTTAATATAGAATCATCTAAATTGGGGTAGTCTTTTTTGTAAATCTTGAAAACATAAGATACATATCTCAATAAGTCTTTCATATATCAGTTGTTTAGACAAAAATTTAAAGATCAAAATAATCTTCAATGAAACGATACATATTTCTCAGTTCTTGGTTAGTTAGTGATTTCTGCCAAACAGCAAAAGCATAAAGATCCATTTCACAAAAATTAATTGCAGAACCATCTGTATGAACTTGACAACCAATAAACATTTCTTGTGCACTACCAGTCAATGTTGCTGAAATTGATCCTGTTCCAACTGGTGTCATTGATGAAACACCTCTGAAAAATTCCATATTATGACCATCAACTCGAACAGTAAAAACTTCAATATTTCCCGTCAGATTAGCCAAAGAAGAAACAGCAAGTCTTCCATTTAATGTAGAACCGAAATCAATATAACATGCTCCATTAATCCAAGGCAGATGAACACCAAATCTAATAGCACCCTTACCCCATTGAAATTGTGATTGATAATTTGTTTGTTTTGTGTTTGCAATGATTATAACAGTACAAGTATTTCCACTCTGTCCAGCAACTTTAGAAACATCAAATGAACTGTTCTCCAAGTAGTCATCACTGCCATCAAAACGTATGAAAAACTTTTTCTTGACTGAATCTCTCAGTAACAATGGTTTTTTCGAATTAGAAGTTTGTGTAAAAGTGACATTATTAACAGGATCCAGCCAACTAGAAACTCTATCATCAGCATCAGTTGTCAATACAGACAGAGATGGTATCAAAGCAATTGAAATTCCATCAAGAACAGGTATACCAGGCAGTGAATTTGAAATAACAAAAGTTGCTCTATCTAACTTCAAATCTAGTTGTTTTTTTGTTACACAATCATCATCCGATGTTCCTTCATTAACATTTGTTATTTTATTTCCTCCAATATCAAAATGCCCATCTTGTGTTAATGTAAATCCATCACCTTTATCACCTTTATTGTCTTGATTTTGTGGAGAATTGAAAACTCCCATTATAATATTAATTTAGATTAATTCATGACCACTTCAAGTGTGAATGTTGTATCAAATGCACCTGTATTAGGATGCGAATAATCAATGATTAAATAGCCTCTCGATAATGATTTGTTGATGTTGACCGTTGTGATGTTTCTACTTAAAGAAGATTGTCTGTGTTCATAAACAGTTGCTGGTAATGGCAAAGGCCCACCACCTTCAGCTTTTGTCTTGAAGTAGAATATTCCGGGTTTTGTTCCTTGTAATACATACATATTCTTAATATGAAAGTTATTGTTGTGAATAACTAAAAATTCAGAGCCATTTATCAATACAGGCTTTAAAGCATTCTTATCATGTCCTTGTTTGGCTTTGACAGAGCAATTTAAATATTGTATTTGACCGATTATTCCATTCCCATTCAAATTTAGATCACCTCCTAATTTCGGCCTGTAAAGAGCAAATCCACCCAAATCGAAAGCTGTTTCTATAATTACACCTGTAACGCTTGAACGAAATAGATTCAAACTATTATTATGAATTCTATAGCCATTCAGATTTAAATCACCACCAAGTTTAGCCTCTTTTATCAGATAAGTGTTCATATTAATATTATTTAGCATTGTCAATTCACCATTGTCTCCACCAAACAACCAATTTTCATTTTCTTTCACATCAAAACCATTCAAATCTAAATCAGTTTGTAATTGTATTGTTTCATTCACGATTTTATAAGCTTCAGTGAAGTCGTAAACACTTGATGGAACGTCTACAGCTTCAAAATCAATACCATATGCAACACAATGAACTTTGTACTTATTTGGATCAGTTGGGTTAGCATTAATATGTATTGTACAATATAAATATTCAGGTGGTGAACTTACTGAAGGTTTTTCAATCCATAATAAATATCTCGAATGATCTTCATTTCTGTTATCAAATTTTCTCCCTACAGTTTTATGAATTGTAATTCCACCAGTTGCACTGAATGTTACACTACTAAGATTCATTCCTTCATAATCAGGAAATAGCCATTCAAGAATGAAAGTGTATTTTCCAACATTTATTGTGTACATATTAAAACCAATTCTAGCTCTGTAAATATGATTAGCTTCTTTATTCAAGTCTACATCAATGACCTTTTTTGAAATCAAATGTGGTGAACGAGGTAAATTGACATATCCATTAACTGTCAAGCCATATTCAGTGCTGATTTCATCGATATCATTCATCAAATATTTGAAAGCATTCTTTGGATGAGAAGCAGATGAAATATGACTTTTTTCTAATTGATCTAAATTTACGGCATCGGTTTTATTTGTTCCTTCTTTCAAGTTAATGATTTTATGCCCTCCAAGTTTCATATCTGCTGCCATCACATTTGTTCCATTCAATAATAAAGTGTTTGCTCTGATGGTTTGTTAAGCTCGATTTAAAACTCTGAAGTTCACTGCATCAGTTTCATTCACCACGTCCGCTAAATTTGTTATTTTATTATTATTCATGTCAATATAGTCTGAAGTATGAATCTGGCCAACATTCTCCAAGTGTTTGTTTAAAAAATCATAACTTCCATCAGATGTAAATCCAATTATATCTTTAGTTTTATCATCTACATAAAACTTATTGGCAGCATCTGTGTTAGCAGTTGGTGTTGCACAGTTGATCACTTTGTTACCAGCCAGATTTAAATTAGCAGTCATTTCTTGTGTTCCATCTCGAAGTAGAGTTTGACCGATACTGCTTTTTGATGCGAGATTAGTGTCAATATACGATTTAGTCACAAGATCTGCTGGTTGGTTTCCTACCCCATGACCTCTAATAATAAACCCCCCAAAATCCTGATTGCCGGTCATTATAACACTTCCATCTTTTTTAAGAAATTGAGAAACATCAATACCAGCAATTTCAGCATCAACATACTTTTTGTTTACAGCATCTTGGGGGTTTGAGGGGTTATCCTGCAGGTTGAGGATTTTGTTTAGTTTCATGTCAATATTACTACCAAACGCAACATGGCCGTTTTCAATTTCATAAGCTGGGTCGTGCACAAAGTAAGACAAATTGGTATGATAGCCATAGGCCCCATAAACGATGATATGTGTTTTGGTGTTAGACGCAGGAGCTGTGCTGGAAAGTTCCACCTGTATTGCCGCTTGCCCACCACTTGTTTTTTCTATCTGGAAAAGAATTTTAATATAACCATCAACGTGTGGAGTTCTAGTAAAAGATTTTTGAAATGACTGTCCAGCGTCACGCATGTTAATTGTTGGAAGGGTTAAACTGATTGTTGCACTTCTTGGGTCTGATGGTGAGTAAAACTCAGTAACAAATGTGTACCGTCCATTACTCAATGATGAAACATTAAAACGAATTTTGGATGTAAAGTTGCCTCTTCGTTTGATGAAAAAAGACAATGACGACTTGTTTATGTGGTATGGTGATCTGTCAAAATTCTCAATTTGAAGGTTTTCCACACCACTGACTGCAGAAGACTTGGATATGTCTTTTAACAGAAAAGCGAATGGGTTGCGTTGAGCTCCTGATGCTGAAAAAACAAGGTCATCAACATACTTTTTGTTGGCAGAATCTTTATCAGAGTTTGGAGATCCAACATTTGTTATTTTATTGTCAGCCATGACAAGATCACCGGTCATTGCAACACTTCCATCTTTTTTAAGAAATGGTGAAAGATCAAGAGCAGCAATTTCAGTATCAACATACCCCTTTGTGGCTGTATCATTGTTTGCTGTTGGCGCTGCTACATTAGTCAATTTGTTACCTCCAAGATTCAAATCAGAAGTCATTGCAACGCTTCCATCTTTTTTCACAAAGTTATTATTGAGATATGTTGTACTCACTTTACCTCTTACACCATCATCAACGTATTTTCTAGTTGCGCAGTCTTGTGGAAGTATAGGGCGTCCAACATTGACTATTCTATGAAAACTCATTTTAACCTCATTATTAAATACAATTCTTCCTTCTTCTATTTCAAAAGCTGGGTCGTGAATATGTGATAAAATGATATTAGAAAATCCATAAACACCATAAACTATAACATAATGTTTTTTATTATTTTGTAAATATGGTGAAATCAACAATAACTCCATTGATGTGGAACCATGACTTGTTTTTTCAATGAAGAATATTCTCTTGAGATAACCATCAACAAGATGAGTTTTTGGAAATGCTCTTTTTATTGAATCCTTTCTTTCAATTAAATTTGATGACAACGCGTCATCATCAACTGTTGCATTATTTGGATTACCATCTGTATAAAACTCAACAACTAAAGTGTACTTTGAAACTTCCAATTGTGACAAATCAAAACGAAGAACAGTTGTAAGACCAGCAGTAGGAATAACAAAAGACAAGGCTTTTTTATTTATTGAGTAAGGGCTTTTATTATAGACTTCTAATTGTAGATTATTCGCATTTCTAAGAATAGTTGTTTTTGATACATCTTCAAGAAGAAATTTAAATGGATTAACACGTGTTCCTTCAATTGATAAAACAGCATCATTAACATATCCCAAGTTAGCAGAATCATAATGATTTACTGGATCACCAACATTTGTCAAACGTTTATTTTCAATGTCATAATTACCATCTTGTGTTAATCTAAATCCATCACCTGTTTCACCTTTATTACCTTTGAAACCAAATGGACCTCTATCACCTTTATCACCTTTTGGACCTCTTTCACCTTTATCACCTTTTTCACCTTTGGGACCAATTGGACCAGCCGGGCCTCTTTCACCAGTTTTTGTTTCATCTTGATCTAGTGGAGAATTAAAAACTCCCATTATATCATCTTGTTAGATTAATCTTCTTCATCACTGCTTTCATCTTCCAAGAATTCAGGTGGTATGGTTTCATAGATGACAGGTAGTCTCTTATTGTTTTTCAATACTTTTTGTGTCCTCCTGTATACTTCCATTTTGATTTTTTCAGCGATTTCAAATGGTGTTTCAACAGCAGCGTCAGGTTTGATCAATTTTTCGATTCTTTCTGTTCTGGGATTCTCCTGTTTTTCTGGATTTTGAAAATTATTGATTGCCATATAATATTAGATTAGATTAAACAGCACCATAAAAATTCCTCTTGATTGTTTTCATCGGCTTGTCAACATAACAGAAGGAATAAGGTTTCTTGGTGGCTTCAATGTATTTCTTCTTGTCTATTCCAAGTTCTTGTGCAATCAAGTTTCTTTCTCTTGTGGATGGGAAATCATAAAGGCAGAAGTGACTGCAATTGAGTCTGATTGATTTTGGACAGCCATAGAATGATTGTGTGAGATATATGACTGAACAGTTCTTGTGTCTTCCCTGAATGAAATAGCTGATTATCTGATCTTGTTTCTTGTCAGTGACAAAATCATCAAAAACAACCAATCGCTGCAAATCTGTGTCTTTTATTTGTTCAACTGGCAATATCTCTTCTTGACTGCAAACCAAGGCAGGATATCCAATGTGACTGCTTATTTCATCCATTACTTTCCGAAGATATTTGTACTTGTCTTGATCCAAATTTTTTGCATAAAGATGTATCTGATCATAATAGACCAACGGTTCCATAATCAGATGCATGAACAATGTTGTCTTTCCAGATCCAGAATTACCAGCCAGCAGCATCCTGAAAGTGTCTTTTGGCATATACGGATACAACTGTCTGAATGAATTCTTTGAACCCTGAATATCATAATTAGGGATTTCCATATGTAAATAGTTTAGATTAGTCTAACACAATTGTATATGGATATAGAACGAATGAAAAGGCTTCTAAAAAGTGGAATTGAAGCCGGAAACAAAACAAGAGAAGTTCGTGATGTTATCAAGACTTATGAATACAGAAAACAGGATGCATATGATACAACATCAGAATTGCTGAAACCCTCTATTGATGTCCAGAAGAGTGTGAAAGAAAGTGTTGACAAAAAACAGGATGAAGTTATTGAACAGTTGAAAAAGAATCAAAAAGCCTTAACATCTGGTTTTGAAGATCTTATGCTATTAAACACGTTACCTGAATCAGTACCAATGAAAACAACATTACCAATTGATTACAAACCTAAAATGATGACTGAAACAGAACCAAAGTATAAGTCAAATCTTGACAAAGGTTTCTCACTTGATGAGGTTAAGGTATTACAGGAATATGAATTGTCTCCTCCAACAACAATTTTAAATAGGATAATGGATGGTACAATCGACATCGACAAGTATAACAAAAATATTGGTGAAATAACCAAACAACTTGGGAGACAAAAAGCTCATCTATCAACAACCAAAACAAATAGGGATAAAAACAAAGAAAAGATATATGAATTGACTCAAAGGATAAAACTAATGCAAAAGTACCGAAAAAGAATTGGAAACTATTAAGGAAGGTGCACAAACTATTGGTTCAGGCATGGGAAGGAGAAGAGGTGCAATGGGTTCAAGGGATGCATTTTTGGGTGACATGCTTTCAAGACTACAGTTACTTGGTGGATCTATTTCAGCCGGCAACAACAGCAAAAATGTTCAAAATGAATTCACAAAAATATTGCATACATTGAACAGACTGGGAATCCTGAAAACCGGTGAGCTAAATAAAATAATGATGAAATATCTAATGTAAAAGTATATGACAGAAATTTCATTACGATTCAACAGTAAAAACAGAGACAAAATTGGTGTCAGTAAGAGTCATGATTTTGAAAAAAGATTCAATACACCTCTTAAATTAACGAATGATTTGAAATATGAAATGGCTGTGAATGTTATCAATATGACATACAGTTGGTACAATATCAGAGATATTTTTGGGAATAATCAAATTAAATACAGCTATGACAAAGGTGTAAACTGGGAAACAATAACATTCGTTGACGGGATGTATTCATACGACGATATCAATAGTTACATTCATGAGTATATGAGAAAAAATAACCATGTACTGAATCCATCTGAAACAGACAAATCAAAATTCCTGTATGGTATTAACATGTATTTCGTTTTGTCAACATATCGCATTTTGATTGAACTAAATGAAAACTATCGAGTGGATCTGAGAAATCTTGATTTCAGAAAACTTATCGGTTTCGATTCAAAATTAGTTTCAGCCACAGAATATGGAACAAATCTACCTGATATTACAAGAGGAGTAGATGAAATTTATATCAATTGTGATATGGTGATAGATAGCATTGTTGATGGAAATAGCACAAATACAATCGCTGTTATTCCAGTCACAGATCTCGTTAGAAGTTTACCTTTCACTTACAAACCTCGTTTTCTTTCATGGAATCCTGTCTCAACACATACAATCAGCTCAATACGCTTTTATGTCACAGACTCTTCTAGAGCTCCAGTCGATTTAAATGGGATAGATTGGTATATTGAGTTATTCTTGAGAGGTGTGGAATTATAAAACCTAATAGTATATGAAACGGTTTGAGTTTAAAAAATATGAACAACATGGTGAAGGTATTGTGACTGATATGATCAAAACAGCTGGAAAAAAAGCAGCAACAACAATTGGTGAACATGCTGGCAAAAAAGCTGGTGACAAAATCATAGAACTTTTGAAAAAGAGAAAAAGTGGAAACAAGAGTGGAACTGAGAGTGTGAGCCAGACTGGTGGTTTAATCAAAAGAAAGAGAGGTCGACCTCGTAAAATAAAATAACTTTTATCTAACACAATAATATATGTCAAACTATCGTGACTCAAAATATATCGAAAGATATGAAGATGTAGTGTTCGAACTAGAGACAGCACTTATTACTGTAGTAGCAAACAATGCTCATCAGAGGAAAACAGGTTACCGTTTCGTTGTTGATAACAGTGGAGAGACTACACCATTTGACTGGTATAATGCCCGTTTTAATGTTATTTCATTGTAAAAAAGCTTGCAGATGGAGACAACATTGCTGCTGCAGATCGAAATGGTATTGTTAATTCAGTTCACGCTCTTATAAACACCTTAATGTAAAAATGAATGGTCTTGATGTTTATGAGTGCAGAGATGCCAACCAAGCCACAAATATAAGTCATTGCTTGAGTATTCACAGGGTTATGCTGTAAGTCAGGGAACCAATGAGTTCTTCTATCTTGACGACAACAGAGAAGCTGAAAACAGAGTTGCTCAGGTGGCTACTTATAACAAAGGTTTCGCAGCTCGCAAAGCACTGTTGATGGTGCAGCTGGTAAAGTAAATGCAGAGATAGCATTGAACAGATACGGTTTTTTCAAGAGCTTTTGGGATGAACTTATGCCTAACTCAAAAGTAGAGGTGAATCTGACACTTGAGAGTGATGACAATATGATTTGGCAAGCTACTGATGAATGTCGTGTGGTACTAACTAAATTCCAGCTAATTGTTCCTCGTATTATTTTCAATTCTGCGGGAAAGTCCTTATACATGAGCAAGTATCTTGACAACAGAAAGTGGACTTACATGAGAGAAATGGTTGAGAGAGGCAATTCAACAAGACAACAGACTGCCAATTTCCGTATTTCCACAGGAATAAACAAACCCAGGCATGTTTTTGTATTCATCATCAATGATGCAAGTGATGCATCTCAGACAGCCAATAAATTTCTCTATAACACCTTTTCAGTTGCAAATAACCAAACTTTGACTGATTGTTATCTTGAGGTTGGCAATGGTAATGATTATCCAGAGGTTCATTATAAACCATCAACAGAACCAACAAGAGTATTTAGAGATGTTTTGAAATATGTTCAAGCTGTAAATGATTTCAGTGAAAGTACCCTTCTTAACAGGGGCAATTTCGGTACAATATTCCCTTTTGTTTATTTCGATCTGACAAAACAGAAACAGGATATCAAAGATGGAATGACAAAACTGACTTTCAAATACACTTTGAGTGCTGCAACAAATGCTGATTACAGTGTGTATGCACTGGTCCTCTATGAGCAGGATATTGAGATGAGAAAGACTGATGGAAAATTAATTCTGAGATCAATGTAAATTAAATAATTAATTGGAAATAATTAATTAAATTAAATAAATAATTAAATGATTGTTTGTATTAAATACAATTTAGTATAAACATATATTATATGACTACTTATCATCCTCATGGAGTGAAACTTTCACAGGGTCAGAAACAAAAGCTAGCAAAAGCTTATGCAACAAATTCGCCTGTAACAATCAGGTTGACACATAGTGAATTGTCTGGACATGATCAACTAATGTTGACTAAGAGACAAATCAACAAACTGATTAAATCAAGTAGATCAGGAAAAGGTTCAGACATCAAGATATCAAAAAATCAAATCAGAAAAGCTGTTGTAGAAGGAGGTTCTCTTTGGTCCAGTCTTTTTTCACTTGGAACAAGACTATTGCCTTATGCAGGTAAAGCAGTAGCTAAAGCGGCTCCAGCATTGGCTACAGGTGCTCTTTCTTCATTAGCAAGTCTCGGTGTTGATAAACTATTTGGGAAGAAACAAAGTGGAGGATTTCTTATTCCTAATGCCAATTTATCCCAATTATTGAATGTAGGAAATTTATTGAATACGAGACAGATGGCTGATGTTATCCAAAAAATGCAGTATGGTGGAGACGTTGTTATAAAACCAACAAAAGCGCAGACTGGAAAGGGTATTGGAACAATACTCGCCAGTATTGGAATTCCTTTGGCCATAGAAGCAATTAGAAAATTAACTGGAAAAGGTTTGCATGTTGAAAGCAGCCGTCCAAGACGGTCATTACCAGTTCATGTTCCAGATTCCATTGCAAAAAATAAAAGTGGTGGGAAACATGCTATGATTCCATGGCAATCCCTCCTGTTTTTGGTACATGGGATAACCCAATCGGTTGGAATGAAAAAAAAAAAGAAAAACCAAAGGAAAAGGACTTCTACTGGGCAAAAACAGTCCATTCAATTCAATCCCCATACTAGGAACCATTTTGTAAATAAACCCTTATCCAACTTTGATTTAATCAATTGGGTGAAACAACTTGGAATAAAACATTTTAGAGGAGTATTTTCAAGAGACAATCTGCCGAGACAAATAAAAAACAATGAATGTGGAATAGTCAATCTTGACAGTAAGATTGGACCTGGTACTCACTGGGTATGTTATCGAATTGGTGATAGATACTGTGAATACTTTGACTCATTTGGTTTAATGATGCCAACAGAAGTACAGAAATACATGGCTACAAGTGGAAAACAACTTGAATACTCTGGAGATGAGATACAAGAAAGAGATTCAGTCTTGTGTGGATATTGGTGTTTGTACTATCTTCTCGAGAGACAAAATGGGAGATCCATTCTTAATACAATACATAATGCTGAATTTGATCCAACAGACACAAGAGTCAATCACAGGTTTATCATAAATTATTTCAAGAATATCTAACCAATATGTATAATGGTAAAATCATATTGTGTGAAACAGAAGAAAGTCACTGAATGTGTACCAGGAAGTGAAAGATATCAAAAGACAAAAAATGGTCGAACTGTGATGAAATGTACTTGTGCTGAATGTGGAATCACAAAGACTAAATTTGTCAGAAATCGGGGAAACTAATTAGCCCGTCTGAAGGGGCGGGCATACTAGATTCGGCCGCAGATATGGCACTAACAGGATTTTTGGAACATGGAGTCCCTTATTTAGCAAAGAAAGGTGTAGAAATGGGTAGATATTATGCTTCAGAAGCAATGAGAAATCCAAAGCTGCAAAAGAAATTAATTGACAAAGGACTTTCCCTCGCAAAGCCTGCAATCACAAAGGTTGGGACTGAAGCTTTAAATCAACTGTCAACAAAAGTGAGACCAAACATTCGTTATAAAACAGATATCAAGGATTGGATTATGGCAAAGGTATTGACATTCATAAGGTTATTGGCAAGCTTCCTAAACCAAAAAGTGGATGGACACCCGGAAAGTATAAATACATGGGACCTTATAATCCCCTCGATAAACAGTTAGAGTATGATAAAAACACAGGTGAGGTCACAAAATGGAATGTCCTGCTTACAATAAAGTAGATGAAATAGCAGCTTACCATGATATTTGTTATGATATGGGAAAAAATAAAGGTGATTGTGATAGAACAATGGTCGAGTCACTTGATCAAATACCATATGGTGAGATGCCAAAATGGGGTCAAACAGCCAGATTCTTAATTGACAAAAAACAGAAACTTGGTCTTGGTGTTTCAAAAAACGGAAAAAGCCGTCGAGTGAAGAAAACTGGCAAGAAAAACTAGCTGATGAATTACATGCACCCATAAAACGAAATTTCACTCGGCGGCGTGTGATTGTAAATAAAATTGATGAAATATGGGCAAGTGATCTAGTTGAAATGCAACAGTTCAGTAAATGGAATAAAGGTTATCGATATCTTCTTATGGTTATTGATGTCTTCAGCAAATATGGTTGGATTGTCCCATTGAAGGATAAGAAAGGTGAATCTGTCACTGAAGCATTCAAATCAATATTCAAGGAAGGCAGAAAACCACAGTATTTATGGGTCGACAAGGGAAAAGAGTTTTACAACAAACACTTGAAGGACTTGCTAGAGAAACATAGTGTACAGATGTACTCAACTGAGAATGAAGAGAAGTCATCAGTAGTTGAAAGATGGAATAGGACAATTAAATCCAAAATGTGGAAGCAGTTCACTGTTCAAGGTAATACACAGTATTTAGACATGTTACCAAAATTAGTGAAACAGTATAATAATACCAAACATTCAAGCACAAAGATGACACCCGTTGAAGCATCTGATAAGAGGAATGAAGGAACTGTTTACTTCAATTTGTATGGTGATATGAAAACATTAAAACAGAAACCGAAATTTAAAATAGGTGATAAGGTCCGAATATCTAAGTATAAACGGAATGTGTTCGACAAGGGCTATACACCAAATTGGACTGAAGAAGTGTTTACAGTTGATAAAATCCAATACACTAATCCAATCATACAAACTAAAAGATCTCAACGATGAAGATATTGAAGGGAGTTTTTATGAAGCTGAATTATTGAAAGCCAGACAGGATGTATTCCGTATTGATAAAGTCATTCGCAGAGATTAAAGAAAAAACAAGCTTTGGTGAAGTGGAAGGGTTACAGTGACGAATTTAACAGTTGGATACCGTTCAAGGATTTAAAAGACATATTATAAAGAGAAAATTATCTAACATATATGTGAAGGAGACCTTACAGTATATCTGTTATTTGCTATTATGTAGCCAAGAATATTATTATTCCTGACTATATTTAAACACAGGTCGAAAATGAATTAAAAAAAATAATTATTATAATATAATATACAAATGCAAAAATATTCCTACGATAATAAAGAATTAGATGTATCAATAGATTGTTATCTTGATGACAACAATGATTTGGTTCAGAGGTAAGAGACATTGCTAAATTCTTGACTATAAAAATCCACAAAGAGCAATCAGAGATTATGTTGTATCTGATGATAAAATCTTAAGAGACCACAAAATCAGCATAAATTCACGGGGGACAAAAATGGTCCCTCGTGCTGAGGCCACTGATTCACGGGGGACAAAAATGTCCCTCGTGCTGAGACCCCGAAAAAACTTTCAAATGTTTCTTTATAAATGAATCAGGATTTTATTCACTAATACTGTCCTCTAAAAAACAGGAAGCAGTAAAATTCAAACATTGGGTTACATCGAAAGTATTACCATCAATCAGAAAACAGGGATATTACAAACAGTTCAATGACAGAAGCAATAATATGCTGATGATTGAAAGTGAAGATGATCTGCACTATAAGATTGTTTCATTCATCAGAAAGAAATATGAAGATGCATTAATGGTGGCGGGATTAGGTGAAAATCAAATAAGCCCAAACATGAGAATCAGAAGTTATAAGAAAGGATATATGGCTGGACATGTGATTTAATGCTGATGAATCCCACAAGAAAACACAATGCTCTTTGTCTTGAATTCAAAAGCCCAACAGGTGTGTATAAAGTGTCAGACAAACAGTCTGATATGAAGCTAATGTATGAGAAAAAACAACTGCAAATACATCATGAGCAATAGTTTCGAAGACTTGATTCATGAAATAACTAAACACATGGAAGAGAGCAAATTATACTTATCAAGAAGAGAAAGATATTTAAAAAAATAATTTATATAACTAATATTATGGAGAATCAAAATGTTAAGAGAGGTCGGGGAAGGCCTAGAGTTCTCAGTGATGAGGAAAGAAAAAACACAAGACTACCTATATGCTAAATAAAGAATGGTACTGTAACATATGTAAGACAGGACGTAACTACACAATGGCAGGGAAATCTTGTCATATTAAAACAAAAAAAACATCAAAAAAATATTCTTCAATAATTACAATTCAAAAGGATCCAGTAATTGGATCAATTGAATTCTCAACCATATTTAAACGCAGACGGAAATGTTTTAAGAAATAATAACTATAGATATAAATGGAAAAAATTATCGAAACTAGTAGTAATATGGACAAGAAAAGTCTCAAAAAATTGAGCAAATCTAAGCTAATCGAATTGTTGTTGAAGCAGCAGAAAAAGCCTAAAGTTATTATAGTTGATGACACAAAACCTGTACCTAAACCAAGAACAAGACCAATTCCCGCCCCAAGGACGAAAAGACCAACTGTGAAAGAATTGGTTGATTATTTCGAAAGAAAAGATTACCAGCACCACCAAAAGAATGGTTGGAAGAAATAGAACAATTGAAAAAGAGACCGATTCCAGCCCCCAGAACCAAAACAGGTGTTCAGAAACCAACACCTACACCAGGACTAAGATAGAGCAAACAGAGAAAGCTCTGAAGGGCTTCACAAAATCTTTTGAAATCGGTATAAAAAATAACAAAGACCCGCTTGCGCAACTGCAAAACACAAGAAAGGCTGTTGCATATAATATTATAAAATTGTTGAATGAATTAAAGGTCTCAAATTTGTTGAAACACTCAAGGTAACATTTGCAAAAATGACTGACGGAGAGAAATAGAATACAAAACCGCATATTTCAACAGTGTAGCTCAAACAATTGTGAATAATCTGGAAGTAACTGAATCACTACAGTTGTCAAAAGACCAAATAATGAATAAGATTGCAGTTTGGGTATCTGAAGGTTCAGGTTGGACAATTGAATCTGTTGATAGCCATTATCCTCAATGTTGTGAAATATGCGCCAATGAAGGGGCTCCTCATACATTAAACTACCGAATGAACTCAGAAACAGTGCAAAGGGTTGATTAATATTAAAATGAGGATAATGAATGCTTCCGATGGTGTCACATCAGACACCTGAACCCACAAGAGAAATACCCACAGAGGATTAAAAAATCAGACAAGATACATTGAAAATTGGATTATACAGGGATTGAATTCCCAGTTGCAACCAAGCATTACAACAAGATAGAGAAACAAAATGAGATCAACATCAATGTTTTTGGTTATGAGATAGACACAACCATATCCAATTTTTGTTCAAAAGAGAAATATGAAGACTGCTTGAATCTGCTTCTAATAACTGAAAATGAAAACAAGCATTATGTGCTAATCAAAGATTTCAATAAGTTCATGTACAATCAAAACAAAGCACAAAGAAAGAAAACACTTTTGTATGCACTGCTTCAATGCTTCAGCTCTGAAAGGGTTCTGAATGATCACAAGGGCAACTGCATGCAAGTAAATGGCACACAGGCAATAAAAATGCCAAACAAAGATAACAACATACTGAAATTCAACAACTTTCATAAACAACAGCAGGTACCATTTGTATCTATGCTGATTTTGAGGCCATCACTGAAAAAATACACGGTTGCCAACCCAACAGTGATAAATCATATACAGAGGCTTATCAGAAGCATACTGACTGTGGCTACGGCTATAAAGTGGTGTTGTTATGATGATAAATACAGCAAACCAGCAGCAATATACAGGGGTGAAAAGGCTGTGTACAAATTTATGGAAGCTATGGCTGGAGGAGGTCAAATATTGCAAGAATGTTGTGAAAAAAAATGAGGTTCTGCTCACCAAGATTGTAATCTGAAACTCAGAGTGAACCCAGAAGAAATAAAAATACCTGTTATATTCCACAATCTGAGAGGCTATGATAGTCATTTTATTATGCAGGAGATTGGAGCCATTGTTAAGAAGCACACTTACAAAACAAGAAAGGTGAAGACTGTCAAATGAATATCAATGCTATCCCAAATAACATGGAGAAGTATATGGCTTTCATGCTTGGCAACCACTTGACCTTCATTGATAGTTTCCAGTTCATGAGCTCCAGTTTGGAAAAACTTGTAGGCAATCTACCAAAGAAGCCTTAAAATACACCTCACAAGAGTTCAAGGGAAAGGATCTTAATCTGATGGCACAGAAAGGTGTTTATCCTTACGACTACATGGACAGTTTCGATCAATTCAATCAGAAGCTGCCCTCAAAAAGAAAATTCTATAGCATACTGAGTGATGAGCATATATCAGATGAAGACTATACGCATGCTCAGACTGTGTTGAAAAGCATTCTCTTTGAAAAACATGGGTGATTATCATGACCTGTACCTTAAAACAGATGTACTCCTACTGGCTGATGTATTTGAAAACTTCAGAAAAACATGCCTTGAGTACTATAAACTGGACCCGTGTCACTATTTCACATTCTCGGTTTATCTTGGGACGCCATGCTTAAAATGACTGACATAAAATTAGAATTGATGACAGACATTGATATGTTCCAGTTCATTGAAAAGGGTATGCGTGGGGTATCAGCTATATAGCCAACCGTTACGGTAAAGCAAATAATAAATACATGAAAGAGTATGACGAGAAGGCGCCCTCGAAGTACATCGTGTATCTTGATGCTAATAATTTGTATGGTTGGGCTATGAGTCAATATTTACCAAAAGGCGGATTTCAGAATGGATGACACAAAAACAGATCAATATTTAGACCTGGCTGTCTATAAAGAAGATAGTGCAAAGGGTTTGATACTTGAAGTTGACCTAAATACCCCAAGAGTTACATGATCTACATAATGACTACCCACTTGGGCCGGAAAAGATTAAAGTGACTGGGGACATGCTATCAGATTATTGTAAAAACATAGCAAAGAAATACAATATATCAACTGGTCTGGTACATAAACTAATACCAACATTAAGCAACAAAGAAAAATACGTGCTCCATTATAGGAACCTCCAATTATATACTGATCTCGGTTTGAAAATAACTAAAATCCATCGAGTGTTAGAATTCAATCAGTCCGCGTGGCTTAGGCAATATATTGATTTCAATACTGAAAAACGTAAGAATGCTAAAAATGCCTTTGAGAAAGACTTTTTCAAGCTGATGAATAACAGTGTATTTGGCAAAAATGGAAAAAACTCAGAAAGCGAGTAGACGTCAGATTGGTGACTGATGAGAAGAAGCTATTGAAATTAGCTAGTAAACCCACTTATGTTAGCAGTAAAATCTTCGATGAAAATCTAGTAGCTGTTCATAAGATAAAAGAAACACTTACTTTAAACCGGCCAGCATACGTGGGGATGTGTATTCTAGACCTTAGCAAGACACTGATGTACGATTTCCATTACAACTACATCAAAGAGAAATATGGAGATGAAGCAAAATTTATTATTCACAGACACAGACTCACTGACCTATGAAATTGGAACCCATGACATCTTAGCAAAGACACTGATGTACGATTTTCCATTACAACTACATCAAAGAGAAATATGGAGATGAAGCAAAATTATTATTCACAGACACAGACTCACTGACCTATGAAATTGGAACCCATGACATCTATAGAAATTTTCTGGAAGGATAAAAAATAAATTCGATGACAGTGACTATCCTGAAAGCTCGCCAATTCTCCGATAAGACCAAATAAGAAAGTGATTGGTAAGATGAAAAGATGAGGCTGCTGGAGTCCCAATATGTGAATTCGTAGGACTGAGATCGAAGATGTATAGCTATATTAAAGATGATCAGAAAGGAGGAAAAACAGCAAAAGGTATTAGGAAGAATATTATTAAGAATAACATCAAAACATGAAAATTATAAAGAGACACTATTTGATAATAAACAGATGCATCATAGAATGAAAACAATCAGAAGTCAGAACCATCAACTTGGAAGTTATGAGATAAATAAGTATCACTCAGCTGCTTTGACGACAAGCGGTATATTCATGATAATGGCGTGACAAGCTATGCTTATGGAGATTATGAAATCTAGCTGTTGACGTCACGCCATATGATTTTGTGAGTTTTAAAATACTGCCCTCTTTGGGGGGTTTCCCTTTCGAATGAGTCATCAAACTACGTCAGATTTTTCGCTTTTACACATGCGTATTATTTTTTATCTTTGTAAATTTCATTTATGTACCACAAGCATAAAAATGAAAATACAAACGAAAATATAAGGGTTGTTTCACACAGATAAAGTGTGGCTTGTATACAGAGTATCTAACGATTGGAAAAAGCGGGGGCCTTTCGTTAGCGAAATGTATACAAGCCACCCGTGGAATAACGAAAAACCCCCGCCGTTATTCCATGGTTGAAAAAAAAAAAAAAAAAAAAAAAATGAAAACTAAAAAAATGAAAAATAAAAAAAATGAAAAATAAAAAAATCACCCTTAGATGGTGTCGGATTGTTGGGTAGAGCTATAGTGAAGCTTAGGCTTGACAGAAGTGCCGGTTCAATCTCAAGCCGGAGGGTGAAAAAAAACAAATAATTGGCCTCAAGAGGGTCTGATAGGGCCAGAGCGCAGTGGTGTGGGAACATAAATGATAGGGCTCTGGTGGTGTGGAGGTGGGATTAAAAAAAAAAACAAAAACAAAAAAACCTCTCATGAGGGACGGGTGGTGATTCAAATTCCAAATTAAGTCCCTCATGAGAGGTTCTGGTGGCCACCAGTTTTTGCTATTTTTTTTTCTGCAGCTATAGGCGATGACTCATTCCCTGTTTTCCGAGAATGTAACGCTTGGTGATTTTTCCGAGAAAGTCACGCATTTTATGAAGTGTGCTGACCTTGGTTCCATCAGATTGAACAACTATAGATTCCATCAAATTAAATAACTATATATTCCATCAAATTAAATAACTATATATTCCATCAAATAAATAACTATATATTCCAGAATACGAGACCAGATTGGGGAAAACGAAATCAATTGATTTCGTACCCCCAAACACTATACTACTATTGTATTAACTGAATGACAGCTGACGGGCAAAAATAATTCACCAACGAGAGGATTTTAACACAGTGTGTGACGTTGATGGAGCTTGATTGTCCCGCCAAGACTAATATCTAGTTAACACTCGGTTTCGTGCAGATGAGAGTTCATTTGTATCAGTTATGTATGGTTACGAACTGTGATTAAAGATTAAAGATTAAAGGACCTGAGAGCTGTTAACGATTAATTCGATGTAGCTGTACAGAAGCTGAGGAACTGATTATGCAGAATTCGTGAAGATAGTCACTGAAAGGGAATTATGTTGTCACTTAAGAAAACGTCTACATACTGTATTTGAATTTGATTCAAAACTGAACGAAAAAAACAAAACAAAATTAAACTAAACTAAAACAAAAAGAAAAGAAAAGTTGTGCGAGGAAGACATGGCTTACGATAGACAAAGTGTTCTCCAAGCTCTTGTCGAATCGATTTTTTAGAAAAACCTTATCCATAAATCCAATGTCCTTTAAATCATATTCATCGTTTAATACTGTAATTATTACCTGCACTGTATATTGACTTGTGAAGATGCTTGATGAGTACTCGATTCTTCTGAAGACCAACGCTTATATAATTTGAATTCACTGGATAGATATATGTATTTTTGATCCCCACTATTTATTCAAACCTTCCTACCTGAGTGTCAGGTTCGACTGAAAACGTGAATGAGCGCTAGCAAATGTTATAATTCTTTTCTTTGAATGGTAAAATCGTATTGTTTGCATACTTTCCAAGTGTTATTTTGTTGCTAGACTTCAGTGTTTGTTCTTGAGCTTTTATAAATGCAAATAGTACGGACGTGTCAGCGCGGCATAATAGTTTTATATTGTTTCTTTTCTCTTCCTCGCTTATTTCTGATTAAGTTGTTTTTTTTATTGTTTATTTCAGTGATTAGTTTTTGAGATAGGTTTTGTAAGCCTTAAACTGTAGCTCAGTCAAACACTCTTTAGTTAAAAATTGTATGTACACAAAAAGGTAATCATTTTGAACTTGAAAATATCATCATAACGACTCCGAAACGTCGTTCGATGTTATCGTTGATTTTACTTGCTATGTGCTGCTCGAAGAAAAAAACATGAACTGTTTTGTTTCAAACAAAAGCCAAGCACTTTTATTATACAACATCGGGGGTATAATGGTGACCCGGTAGTTGACATTGTGCGTGATAAAAGCTGGTAATATACTCCAGTGCTAAAGCCTGGTTTATAACTCTTTATAAACCTCTTGTTTTTGTTCTATGTGCCCACGAACACCTTTAATGCCCAGGCACTTACACCGATAGATCAAGAAATTCTTTCAGCTCTTTTATTTCCTCCGCTCTTTTAAACAGTGTCTCACATCTTTAGTCTTTCACCTGCAATTCAATAGATGATTTTCTATATTGACGTTGATCATTCGGTAGCTTATTGCAAACCAACTGACAAAATTGCTGCCTTGTCAGTTCATTTGGTACAGCACTACACCGGTATCGCGGAAGTCGTATGTTTGACTTCTGTACAAGTCTGCATATCTTTTCCCGGCTTACTATTCCACTAAAGTAACCTGTACAACTGCGGTGATCTCTCAAATCATTTGTTTATATTCCTTAAAAAAAAAAAAAAACAAGTCATGTCATATTTTAAATTATTCTCTTATTATTCCACTTTCTTTTGTGTACTTTATTTTATGTCAGCTCACTTTTCTGTTTTTTTTTTTTAGATTTTATTTTTTATTTACCAGTATTTAAGCATTTTCACAACCACATTAGAAGCCTTCATGCAGTTCAGCTAACAGTTGTGATGTAGTGTGCAAAGGAGTATCTACTATCTATCACCGCGCATTGTAGTAAGTAAATAGACTAAAGCCTTGGCCAAACGAACTCGCAAGTAGCCGCAAGTTGAAATTGTGTACAGAATTGCGTTGGGTGGCCAAACGGAGTCGCTACAGTTTCCTCGCAAGTCGCAAAAAAAAATGATTTCAAGACTACATATCCTGTATTTCATTGGCTAAGAGGTTGCTATCAAAAACAACGAGTGGACGCCACACATCTCGCATTGAATTAGGTTTGGTTTAGTGGCTTGGGTGGCCAAACGCTGAAAGACGTGTATCGACTTGCGTGCAAATTTGATCTCGACTAAAGTGAGTACAAGTCATGGCAAGTCAACGCAAGTGCACGCAAGTTCTGGCCAAACGGAGTCGCAAGTAGACCCAAGTTTTCAACTTGCGGTCTACTTGCGAGTTCGTTTTGCTAGGGCTTTAAACGCTGCAAACGCGAGAAATGTTTCAGATCGCCACCCTCCCCCTCCCCCTCGCCCCAAAAATCTATGTAATATTTAATAAAAAAAAAATAATAATAATAAAGCCTGCTGTGGCCTAAGAAGCAAACATATGAGAATTTCTAGCGTGGTAAACACATGCACAAAGTTTATGGCCTAAGCTACTACGAGTCTCCAGTAGCTCAGTGGTAGAGCAACCGAACTGACAATAGTCAGGTCATAGAATCGTGTGGTCTCGCCATGCGTATTTGCCCCCTCCACCAGAAAAAAATTGTGTGGGGGGTTTGCTGCCCGCTTCCTGAAACCCTTACCCTATGACCTGACTAAAAACTCGATACCCTATTTCAGACCGTACACGGTTGGCGTAAACATAATTAAAAGACAAAAAAGATGGGCTTTTGGTGATGGTGATGAACTTATGATGAAGAAGTGGCTTCTTCTAAACAACATAACCAATTCAAGACTAGAGTACATAGACCATACAATATTTCAGACCAAAATGGCAAAATCGATACCCTATTTCAGACCAAAACGGCTAAAAAAACCATACCCTTTGGAGCCGCACATACCTATATAGCCCATATAAGGGAGTACACCCCGGATTTTGGCCCGATTAATTCTCACTAAAATACAAACTCTGGTTCAACCAAACTCGCCTGATGTGCCGCCTAACCGTACCAGAAAGGTACGATTACAAATATGGGTTATTGGCCAAGCGTGAGGTCAAGATGGCGGGATATTGGCCAAATTCTTTTTTTTGCGTGTTTATGGACCTCGACTTCGTCTCGGTCCATAAACACGCAAAAAAAAGAACGAGGCCAATATCCCGCCATCTTGACCGAACAAGCGTGGTCAATAAAGGATTTATTATATGACTCAAAGGACGCAATTAAAAGATAGTAAAACGCGGGACGAACGGGTTATCCCGAGCGGTCAAGATGGAGCTGGCTCCATCTTGACCTCGCGGGTAGCCAATCACAGCAGGGGAATTGATTCATCTTGACCGCTGAAAGAGCCAGTCATATAATAAATGGTAATAATGATCTTTTGCGAAGAGCGCCTTGTCAAATTGAGTGAATTTTAAAGACTAAGACACTTCTCATAAAATAATAATTTCCACAGACAAAAATACCCTAACGTAGCATTGTTCAAGCGCCTTAAAGATTCTTTATGTTTCCATATTTCTTTCCGCATTATTTATTATCGTTGATGGTTTTCTGGATCGAGTACTTTTTGAGATCTAGCATGTCAGCGTACACACCACATTACCCCTTGCAACTGATTCAATAGTTGAAACCGCTCAAACAGGTCTTTAATTTATAGCTGACGCCTGATGTCGATCGCTTAGTTTCTTGCTTTGAGAGTGAACTAATTGAATATATCCTGCTTTCATTTCCTCTTTAATACGCCCTTCTAAAATTAAGCCTATTTTATACTCTTTTGTTGTTGCCAATCTTCACATTGTTGCTCATGATGCTTCTTGGGTGAGCAAACAAGCGGGAGTCAAAACAAATGTTGTGTTTCCATGCTGCGCAAACTGTGAAACATTTGTTGCGGGCACAAAATTGTTTCTGAAATAAATCAGAAAGATGTTTTGTGTATCCGAGACAAATTTGTTGTCCCCAACAAAATCAAATCAAAATCAAATCAAATCTATTGATTTAAGCTCGATAGCGTGAGGAGTGGTTGCCCAATCTCTTGAGCCGGGGTCTCATGTATTAAACGGCCGAGCATTCCGGATAGAATTGGAATTTAGTAGTGTTTTTTAAGGAGAGGCGAAAACGGGAATACCCGGAGAAAAACCTCTCAATATGACGTCGAGTCCGGGAATTAAACCCGGGCAACATTGGTGGAAGGCGAGTGCTCTCACCACGGCGCCATCCCTGCTCCCCCAAAAAATGTAGCGCGCGCGGGTAAACAGGGAAACATTTGTGTCCGCAACAATAATGTCCCCTAGTTTCCCAGTAAAACCTTGGCCTAAATTTCATTCCTTATTATTCAGGCCAGACTAGTTCAACGGATGTCTACGAGAAAGCATTTTTAATCGGGACAAGAAAGTCCCTTTTATTTGAACTTCCTATGCATAATTTGCAAGGAGCTTAAAATTTCTTGCTCAGTGTCAGTAAACTACTGAAAATTGAATTCCAATTTCAAACTCTTAGACCATTAACTAATCACAATCATCATCGTTGTCGCCACCATCGTCTTCATCATCATCATCATCATCATCATCATCATCATCATCATCATCATCATCATTGTAATCCTCACCATTGGCAAGCATCATCTCACCATTGTGATTTTTATTGTCATTCTGATTATCGTCACCACCATAGTCAGAGGACGTTCTCAGCCGTTTCATTATTTTCATTGGCCGTTAGTTTGTGGCTTTCGATGCCTCTCTCGAGAAGTGAAGACTTTGGTCGCCTCTTATACACTAAAGACTTTAAGGCCATCCTGAAATCGCGCCTGAAGAACGTATACAGAACAGGATTGATGACAGAAGTTGTGTACCTTACAAGCACAAAAACGTGGGAAGGAATTTGCAGATGGCTCCTATCATCTAAAACCTTATACAACAGCATCAAAATAAACCATGGAAACCAACAGACCAGGTATACCGTTGCCATGGAAGCAAACAAGATCAAGCACCTTTTCTCCAGAGTAGCTTGGCGACTGAGGTTAGATTTGGAGACAGACTTCGTTTTTCCTTTGCCTTTGGTTGAAATCCACCGAAAAATAGCTACGAACGCGTAGATCATGAACGAGTACGGCAGGAGGATGACCGCGACAAGGCAAAAGATGACATGCCCAAGGTGTAGCGTAGCTACAGCTTCGTTGTCTTCCATGTTGACCCAGGCGAAAGGAATGAAAGCCACAATGGCAGACGCCACCCAAACTACCACCAACATTGCCAAAACTGTTTTTCTGCGAATCAGTCGGTGTGTCACTGGCCATATGATGGAGAGATATTTCTCTGTAGTGGCAACAAGAATGTGATAGCAGGATGATATGGCGGTCAGGTTGTTGAGAACGCTCACCATCTGCACCAAGTAAAGTAGCATTTCCGGGGATTTTATAACCGGTGTGAACGCAACGACAATGAAAAGGGGAATGTTCATTATACCACTCATGAAATCGCAAATTGCCAGGCTGAATAAGACGTAGTTTGGCGGCGTCCGAAGCTGCTTTCGTCTTGCAAACAACAGCAGAACCAAACCGTTTGCGATGATGATAAGGAATGATATAGAAACCAGTTGAGCTATTGCTTCTCCATCAAGGGGGGTCGACCCGTCGAATTTCCCTGCCAGGTACGTTGACGTCGAGTTGTTGGACATCTGCAACAATGAGACGATACCTTTTGCTGTTTCTTGTAGATCACTTGTAATCCTGAAAGAGTCACGAACGAAAGTAGATAAATGGGATGACAATTGCAATTTTAAAATCTTATGATGTTATAGCCTTAACTTGAAGACGCGAAATACCACCAAGTTTTGTTTCTCGTATACCGATTTAGTATTCTAAATTGCAATACCGCTAAACGTTCGAAAAGTGCGCGTTTTTTCTTTTAAATGAAAGGAAAATGACCTTCATCGTTATCTTAAATCGGATTTTACTCACAGAAGTAATTTATATTAGTTTATACAATGGACGTTGTAATCCTCGGGTTTCGATTGATATAGAGGAGTTTGCCATTCAAGTAAGACGCACGAATGACGTCATGAGCCGAAGAAAGTAAAAAAAAAAAACAATAAATAAAACAAACACATCCCATTTGTCAGTGCGTGTGTACACTGATAACGAACGGAGGACGCGTGAACGTGGTAAGAGCAGCAGTCACGTGTTTCTTTGTTCTAACCACACACACACTACCAATGGATTCTACCTTGTTAAATAATTACGCAGGTAACTATAGACATCATTTCACTCTTACTGGTAAAGATTGCGTTCTACGTTTCTACGGAAAAAATAATAGCAATAATAATAATAATGATAGTAATGAGAATGAATATATGAAAATCATATATTTGAACTGCGGATTAATGATTAAATATGTGACAGATCATCGCAGTTATGAACACTACTTAAGCAGTAGTGAAAATAAAGCCTGAAAAAAAATTTCAGGCTTTATTTTCACTACTGCTTAAGTAGTGTCCATAACTGCGATGATCAGTCACATATTTAATAATAATCATAATAATCATAATAATAATAATTTTCTATCTTTGTAAAAAGTTTTAATTATTATAATGGTAAAGGTAGTAGTACAGGAGTCCTGTAGTAGTAATAATAATACTAATAATGATTTTTATTATAATTAATGAAATTTTTAGTTTTTACATTTTACCAGTATTTATCCTTGTAAATGGTGTTGTTATTGATATTCTTAAATAAGGTTTTCATCACTTTATAACAATAATAATAATAATAATAACAGTAACGATTTATTAACAGCTTTTCTAATAAATAATAATAATACAACTCTATTAATAACAATAAAAATAATACCTATTTACATCTCAACAATGCTGATTAATTTATAATAATAATAATAATATTATTACAATTAGATTTTTTCTTTCAAAAAGGAAGCAGAAAAGGAAAAAGAAAAAGGATATAAAATCGTTCCTATTTAACAAATTGTTACTATTAAACATAACAATCTTCTATAAAAATTTCGTATATACCTTCTTTCACATTTAAACGTCTCTAGAGGAAGTAGCTGCCAGAGAAAGAAAAAAAAAATAAACTTAATGGATACCCGCTACAAACGGCAACCGTCTATGAAGTCAACTATCTTTCGAAAGGGTGTCCTTGAACCCTTGACACTTGTATGCACTGATGATCTTAAGATTTTTCAGGACAGGCTAAAAATTTGTTAGGTAGTAAAACTATAACTAAGAATGTACGAGATTGACAAAGAGCACAAAGCATTTGCACTTCATTCCGCTTCAGGCATGTGCAGTGAATCGATCTATACCCTGTGATCTCCTAAAGACCGCGCGTTGCCGTTCATTAACACGCGAAACTTAAAAAAAAAAAAAAAAAAAAAAAAAAACAAGAGGCCATGTTGGCCTTTGCTCGGCCTTCCCGCAAAAAGCAATTAGAAATTGCAATTTGCTACTTCACTGATCCACCTGCACGGTTGTAATATTATGACAAAGTTAGAATAACAAGATCTGAATTCCTTTCCATATTTTATTTTCACTATTGCATCATGTTCATCATGAGCAGATAGTAGCACTGCCTTCTCTAATACAACGCATTCTTCAAGTACAGTCGCCACACTTCTTGTGTTATGGATGTCCAGAGAACGATGACCTAAGCCACGACGGCATAGAAAACCGACTAAGTAGAAAGCGATGACCACATAAAAACAATGAATGATTAAAGGCTTTTGATCCCAGGAGTTTGTTTCCTCATATAAGTCCGCTAGCTTGCACATTACAGAATTCAGGATTTTTGGCATAATCCTTACTGGAATCTCGGTGAAATGTGAGGAGAAAATATATTCAACAGGGTGAAACTGTTTGCTGAAATACGTAAGAGAGTAAGGTTTCTGCAGCCAGTTCTATAGTTGGATTTCACGTCACGCAATTTGAAAATATAATCGCTTATCATTCAAAAATAATGTCAATAAATATTGTACAAAAATAGTAAATAAACTACCTTTAAATGTCTCAGGAGTGTGTGATATCCCGTACTTGAGTTATTCAGCAAAATGTACCCCTCAAAATTACAGAGGTTTAGTATGTAGAAGCCACGGGCACGACTAAAACATCTGGAGTTCAGTGTGGCTATGTTAAAACCTTTCGTCTCGCTGTTAAACTTGCAAACAATCCTATTGACACTTCTGTCTACATATTAGTTGTTCACACCTCGTAAACACATGGTGAATCGTCACTTAAGCGTACGTGATGTTAACATGGCGGCATTCGGCGGCCTTGTTTTGTGCAACCCCGTCACCAGGGCCTTCCGAGAGGTACCGCTAAATTTAGCTTGCGCTTGCGCAGAAACGCCGGAAGTGAGTTTTGTGGATGAAACTCGACTAAAAAGAAGAACGAAGCCCAGATTAGACTCGGCCTACCGTCGGCCGAGTAAAAATGACATTTTTCGATAGTTTTTTTTGCTTGTTTTTAATTATCATACGAGTAATTCTACTAAAATTATTATTCGCTCCAGGCTCATCAAATACAGTTGGGAAATATTTGCCAATATCTATTTCGCCGTTGACGAATAACTGTTAAATAAACGCAAGCAATAACGTCTTTCCCAGTTGACAATTGTTGAGAGAGCTACGATACCACAGTCAACTTCTCACAGTCAACGTTTGATTCGAGAGTAACCTTGAGACTTCCCTGCTAGCAGAGGTTTCGTTCTGGCAAATCTTTTAGTGTGTACGAAGTCGTTCGCGTCTCTTGTATTTCGCGTAGTCGGCTTGTTTACTTCCCCGAGAGAAACCTCTGCCACGAGACGCTGTAAGTGATAGATAGTGTACGAATGGATAGATGTACAGTATAAATTCGTAATTCGTGTTTTATCAAGTCCTAAAACGCTCGGCTTGATAAAACACTCCTGCTCATTTATTAAACATTACATAAACCATAGAAACTTGTGGTATATTGCTTAAAGAAATGGTGGTCATAAAGCTGCTAGCAAACTACTTGGGTATCGAGAACTTTATTGTTGATAGCTTTTTATTCAAGATGATGTAAGATGACTTAAGATACTGCGTTCTACGAGAAAATCCATTATATGCAGAAAATTACCACGTCTTTTTGCATTCTCATATAGCATGACAATTAATGCCATAACGATGTCAGACTTACTGGCGAAAAACAAACTTCAATTAGAGCTGCCTGTCTTTGCGTTTGGTCTAAATAGAAAAAAAATAGTGTTTAAATTTTTATATATACGTACATCGTGAAACACATGAAAATTCGATGACTTTGCTCTTCAACATCGCTTTACTCGAATGGATTAAATCGATCTTGTCTTAACTCCTGATTAATGTTAGTTCAAAAATTACTCACTCTATGTAAAACAGAAAAGAGAAAAAAAAAACATTTGTAGCAATAAAGATACAAAAGAAAAGAAACGAAAATTGGTATGAACTAATAAAAAAAATCAATTTTTCACTTCCATTGCAAAGATCAAGTGTAGTACTTTATAAATCGTAAAAATGTTGAATTGGTTAAACTCCCACTTCACCCCTCTTATAAACAAAAAAGATGGACTTACTACAGAAGAAAAGCTTGGATAATATAATAGTGACGTGATAGCTATGGCGTTCTTCCGATAAATTTGTGCTCCTTTTAAAGCATTTCTCAGGTTTCAAATTATCTATTTGGACATTTTTCCTAAAGAGGCAGTTAGCGAGTTCAAATTTCAAATGCTTTGTGTGAAATAACACAGTACTATGCTTATACACACAGTGCAAAGAAAAACAAAAATGAAAAAAACAAAACAAAATAAAAACAAAAACCAAGACTTAATCACGTTGAGGCACAAACTGCAGAGTATATAGAAGAAGGAATTTATGCGCCATGTTTTCCCTTTGGCGTAGTGACGCCAAATGTGTCAACATGTTTAGCATAACACTGGAGAAACTTCGTCAACAATATTGCAAACACATTCAAATGGTACTAAAGTTCCTAATTGCAGTTGTTCTGTCCGGTTTATCATTTTCCTTGAAGAAAAAATGCCAATTATCGACACTGATTGGAAAGTTAAGCTTAAAACCAATATTTCATTGGTCTCGTCACATTCACTATCCGAAAATTAGTCAGAAATCCTACAGATATCTCGCCTAACAAAACAAACAACACCAAGGGAAAATTTATTCTAGCCACCGCTTTTATATAAACATCCATAGTCGTCTCGTTGAAATGCCTTTCCCACAGTCTTAAAATAGTTGGTGCAACCTTTCTTAAAACTTTTAATTATTGACGAAACTACCACTATTAATTTTTAAAGTCTAGAAGAAAAATTTATGAACGAAAATGGTTAATTAATTCAAGAAAATATCAACGAAACGAGTCATTGTAATCTGATGAGCCTTTGCCTGCAGAGAGAACAGCCAGTGAGCTAGCTACAGAAGGTGTCTGTACTAGCGTTCTATCACAAATGCCGTTCTCTTATTCGCTACGCTACTCGATATCTTTTCTGTGATAGATAGTTATAGATTTAAACTAAAACAATTAGATTATTCCTTTCCATTTCTATGCGTGATAGCTGATTCGGACTGCGCCCTCACCAGCTATCACGCGATAGAAATCTCAAGCTGATAATCCAACCTGGGGCCTAGCTACCTGTACACACGCATGTAACTGAAAAAGTCGAAAAACAAAGATGAAAAAAAAATATATATATTAATAATAAAAAAAAAAACAGAATTAATGAAAATAAATTTGCTTGTTTCTTTGAAATGTTGACGGTGTTTTTCCACACCGCATGTTGGTTTACAGAGAGAAGAGACGTGACTCATTGATGCACCGAACGGTCCAAACAAGGCGGGAAAAACGCAATAAAAAGCAAGCGGGATGGTAAAGAGTGAACTCGTTGTGGTCATCTCGTTTTATAGCTGCGATTTAGATCGGCTTGTCCTTGCTTTGCTAGGCTTTCCATGGCCAGAAATTCAATTACAGGTTATTAAATTTCAATCTGCACTAGCAAAATGACAGAATTGGATGAAGAAACTGAAGTAAAGCTTTAGCAGCATGAAGAGGCTCAAGACGCCAATTCAGAGCGTTATGTCAGATGCAAGCAGGGTCCTCGCTATTTGTGATACATTCTGATAATCCTAAGAAAATCGACTTTAATGTAACCGAAAAACCAGTTATAACTTTTGTTGAAGCTACGGGCAGCTATATTTTACATAGCCTCAGGATTTCGGTCTATTGTTCATGGAGATTTAGACATGTGCACCTGGATTATAAAGATTTCTAAGAAGCGTAAACCTAAATGAAACTGTTAAATGGGGCACAATTACGAGCTGAGGAAAACCCCAGGAAAACATTTCAAAAATTCGAAACACAAAAAGAGATGAGATTCACTCACTTAAGACTAGACGAGGTATGAGGAGGGATTATTTTACCGCGCTCCAAATGTTAATGAACCTTTACATGCCATTTTGAGCTGTCTTATTGACATATTCCCTTTCAATTATGGCGATGCTACTGCTGGGGCGGATCTAGGATTTATAGAAATGAGGTTCGAATAAACGACTGCCGAATACAGGGGCATCTGGGAGGGGTCCGGGGTCATGCTCTCCCGAGAAATTTTGAAATGTTAGTCCTCGGAAATACGATTTCCAGCGCCATGAAAGGCAAACCAAAATTGCTGTCGTGAATTCAAGTCATCTTTCGTAGTTAGAATATTAGGCCATATGGGAACAAAACAGATCAATTAAGACATTGAAGTACAAATTATCTTTTCGTTGTTGTAGTGCCCGAATGGTCAACCAATTTTGCCCAAATCGAATAAATAATTTTTTTTTAACGGCTTTGGACGCTGCATACAGAAATGCAAATTGCTATCTTTTGTCCACAGGCTTGATCAATATTGTTTGAAAGTGGTCTCTATAAGTTGCACCTGCCAAAATAAAGGTTAAAGCCTTATTATATATTATTCCAAGGATTTTAAGAAAATAAAGCCAATAACGAAATACTACAGAGGATTTGAGAGAAGAGGAAAATTTTTAATTGTTTTTCAATTTGGTGAATTATCACTGAATGGCCTATGGCCTATTTGAAGGTTGTTATTATTTAACACGTATTCAATTTACATACAAATTATCGTTTTCGTAATACAAATTCGTTTGATAACCCACCGATCTGTTGGTATTTTTGGCAAGCTTGTGAGATAGCTTAGGATACTGAATCCTACTTATCATCACTACACCCTAATCTTTCCTTATTCACCCCAATTATGAAATAATAACTTAGCTTAAAATGCAAATACAGCAGCAATAATGGCATACTCTTCTTCCAATGAAAGTAATGAAAATGCATGAGTAGGCAGGTGTATGCGGCCTGCCTTATCAAACTGTAATAAGCAGAGTTGGCCGCGCTACCCACACAATTTGCACGCTAACTAAGGGCTCAGAGGAGATCGATAGTGCATTACAAACAAGACAGAATTGGTTAAGATGACTTCGGCTAACAATCACAGCACCTTGGCAGACAGAAATACAAGCACAATCATCATTGAGTGCGTGTTTTTCTCGTTCCTGATTTTGACAGCTTTGGTTGGAAATGTGCTTGTTTGCCTCGCTTTCTACAAAAACCCATTGCTTCATCGCAGTCTCAACAACTATTTTATCGTCTCTCTAGCGGTCTCTGACATCCTTATGGCACTACTTGTAGAGCCGTTAACATTTGGCGCTATTGTCACTGGACGATGGCCGTTCGGCGACATCGTTTGTCAATTCCATGGCGTTTGCATGTACATTCTAGGACTAGCATCTTTACAAACCTTGATGCTGATATCGGTCAATCGTTATTTCAAGATGGTTAAGTCGGATGCCTTGTACAAGAAAATCTTCAAGAAAAGGACAGTTTTTTTGATGATTATCACTTCATGGTTTATGGCCAGTGTTCCTCTCCCAGTATACCTACTCAGCGGAAATCGGTTCGATTTCAACCCAAACAGAACCATTTGCTACCCAGATTCCCGTTTGCGAGGCCCGCGTATCTATCTCCACTGTGTGTACGCAATCTTTATCGTCATTCCATCCTTCGCCATGTTCTTTTGTTATTTTAATGTTTTCAGAACAATTCGCTTACACAGTGCTCAGGTCGCGAATTCTGTCGTGCCGGGCGAGAACAACGACATCGCGGTGCTCAGTTTTGCGCGCGAGTCACGCGTCACAAAGATGCTTTTCGCCACACTGGTGGGATTTGAGCTGTGCTGGTTACCTTTGTATATCCTGGAACTTATTGATTTGTTTGACCCCCAACTTGACGCTCCAAGAACAGTTTATGTTTTGACCACGTTTACAGTGGGAGCCAGTTCTTCCATTAACCCAATGATTTACACTGTAATGAACAAAGAATTTCGAGACACTTTCAAAAACCTACTATTCTGTTCTTAAAGTTCACGTTGATCTTAACGATTGATCGAGGAAAACTTGTGTTCAATCCATCTTTAATGGCAGTTTAATGGGTATATGGCTTGGAAAAAGTCAATAAACACGACATCTCCTTCCCCACGATTGTCCAAAACTTTGAACCAACCATGATGTACCAACAGTAGCTCTGTGGAACAAGATCGGCTAGTGAAGAATCTATGACTAGAGTCATGTGTGGAACCAATAACTTCATTATACTATACTATGCCATACCATACCATACCATACCATACCATACCATACTATACTATACTTCTTGAATATTATTTTTTTCGGGAAACGGTGTTAATTCATCACCATTAACCGAGGAAAACATTTCAAAAGTACGAAAACAGAGAGAGAGAGAGAGAGAGAGAGAGAGAGAGAGAGAGAGAGAGAGAGAGAGAGAGAGAGAGAGAGAGAGAGAGAGAGATAAGCGTGCGGTTATATATCGATCTACTGTATATTTTTATATATTATGCTTAAATTTGAACTACGGGAAAATTCAATCAATCCATCTAAAAGAATTGCCGTGACGACGCGAAGATAATGAAATTTTGAGTGAGGTGTGCCTTGCGATCGGAGATAACGATCCCAAACTCAAAACACATTATCTTGTCTGCAATAGCTCGCGGCATGCACAAAAACAGCGATATTTCAAATATTATCGCTCGTGTTTTGCTAGCTAGCTTTTTCTTCAACGGTGATTCTGTACTTGGTTAATTGTATTTTGTACAGGTTTGAATATGGTTTGCTAACAAAATGTCAAAGCCTTACTCATAGTTTACCAAGTTTCTCTTTATAACAAATTTGACACTTTTGCAATTTCTGATCCCATTGTTTTTCAAATCCTACGCCATAAAAGTCAATTAAGTAAGGATTTAATTATATGTCGGATAGATAGGTGTTATGAATTTGTGGCTGTTCCCCAACTTTCCCATTTTAATAATGGTAATTGAACTAAGTGGAGTACAATTTGGTCTGAAATCATACGCGTGATTAGGGAGCAGCTAGAGTTCGATTTGAAATCACACGTATGATTTCAGAGCAAAACTACATGACATAAAGTTCAATTACCACCCATTTTGAAATCACAGTTTTTGTCAATAGTTATATTTATTTATCCATGAATCGAAATTTAATTGGTTAGTATTATTTCATTTTGGATGCGACTTAGTGCGATTCGTGAATAAATTGCACTGTTAGAGCCAATCAGATTGCAGGGATCACCAGTGATTTTAAAATGGGTGTACTAAATGACGAAATTGCAAGAGTCCCTAGTTATATTAGGAGGGTGGACGTTGAATCGAGGAGCTCAAGCTGCTTTACAGTTTCCCGACGCGTCCCACATTTCTGGCGATCGCTCCCAAAACTTAACTTTGAATGTTGAAGGGCGTCCGTGATACGTATTAGCTTGAACCAAGTCTTTGAATCTTAGCAAAGTCTCAAGAAAAGATTACAAAAATCAATATCTGATAGTCGGCGATACTTTTATTCCTGGGGCTGGCATGTATAGCGAGTAGACGTGTTTTCGAGAGCTCCGCTCTGGTTATTGAGTTAATTTTTTTGGCAGCCTGCATTTCTTGTATATGGAAACCATCCTTTCTTCTTTGAAACGTACAATATCAGAGAGAAGCAATTCAGATTCGTCTGGGTCAAGTTCTCCGCGGGAAAAGCGTTCAAAGAGTTTAGCCGAGGAAGACGAGGTTCTCCAAGCCTTAAACATGGCCGGTAACGTTAGCGAAAAACTCGATAAAATTCTTGGGGAACTTAAGAAACTGGAGAAACTCGATGCAATTGAGGCAACGTTGAAGGATTTAACAAGCAGATTGGGGAACGTTGAATCAACTATCGACAAGATGAAAGAAGACGCACGTGCTGTGGAAAGTTCGATCAAAGGTGTGGATGGGAGTCTTGCATATCTCAACAAAGAAGTTGAAGAGCTTCGCGGAACGGTAGAAGACAAGGATAAGCAAATAGAATATTTGCACACGCAACACCTTTATCTCGAATCGTACAGCAGGAGAGAAAATCTGAAATTTTTTGGCATACCGGAAAACGAAGCCAGCGCTTCGGCGGGGAAAGATGCGGTTGGCACAATTGATGTTTTGTGTGAGTTTCTTCATGATGTCCTTGGCTTTGGGGATCCAAAGAGAAATATGGAGTTTCAGCGAGTGCATCGGATCGGTAAATCCGTTCGTGGAAAGCCCAGGCCGATATTAGCCCGTTTTTTACGCTACCAAGATCGCGAGACAGTGCTTCGTGCTGGTTTTGAATTGAAAGACACTGAGTATATGATTTTGCAAGACTTCCCTCAGGAAATCATAGAGAGAAGGCGCAAGCAGATGCCCAAATTAAAGGAAGCTAAAAAAAGGGGCCAAAAAGTATCCTTTAGTAAATCGGAACCGGATAAACTCTTTATTGATGGCAAGTTCATTTCTGCGTGAGGGTTATATTATCTGTGACCTTTATTTGTTATAGCAAGGCTGTAAGGTGTTATCGTTTGGTTATTGTATATTATAACCATGCAGCGGAGGCTCTCTAGGAGAGATGTCAAATTACTTAATTAGTTCCATTCTCAAGGGCAGCGTTAAGGATATTTATCTTGCTGCTCTTTTAAGTTTTGTGTTTTTCAGTATTTCGTTGAAATGTAATTTTTTCGTTTTTGCTTTTGTAGATGTTCTGCTTTGCTTTTACTATGTTTTTCAAAGCTATTCTGGTGCGTTAATGAGGATATATTCTTTAACGTTTGAAGGTGCCAAACTGACGCTTAACTTTTCCCACCTAATGAAGTTGTTTTTCCCTTTGGCGAAGTAGGGCGTAGTAACGTTGATTTTAGCCTTTTGTCACTAAATGCTCGAGGGATTCGTACTTTTGAAAAGCGGAAAGCAATTTTTAGCTGGCTTTTAAATTCTGGAGCCGATATTTGTTTTCTGCAAGAAACCTACAGTACTCAAGAAGTCGAAAATATCTGGAGAAAACAGCGGAAAGGAAACATGTTCTTTTCACACGGTAGTAGCCATGGTCGAGGTGTACTTGTACTGGTAAGGGATAACTTAGACTTTCAACTACGATCTATCAAGGTTGATTCTCAAGGTCGCTATGTTTTCCTAGAGGTTTCCATTCAGGATTCACCATACTTTCTTTTAAATATTTACGCTCCAAACAAATGTAGTGAACAATGTACCTTTTTTAAAGAAATATCAGAAATTTTGAAAGCTGCTAGAACAGAAGAGGATTACCCAATTATCGTCGGAGGCGATTTTAACGTCATACTTGACCCTGATTTAGATGGACGGGGCGGAAACAACAGAAAGAAAGACTCCGCAATATTAGTTGAAGACATGCACCTCGATTTCAATCTGGTTGATATTTGGCGTATTAGGAACCCCACTACATCACGATTTACTTGGCGCCAAAAAACTCCGGTTGTTCAGAGGCGTTTAGATTTTTGGCTTATAAGCGACAGTTTGCAAGATGAGATAATTTCAGCGGAGATTAAAACATCAATAAAAACTGACCATTCGGCAATAACCCTTTCAATTTGCGGCTTAGATGAAACTGAGAGAGGACCGAATTTCTGGAAATTCAATTCGAATTTAGTAAATGACTCGGACTACTGTGAACTTTTAACCACTGAATATGTGAATTGGTTAGAGGAATTTAAAGAGGTTCAGGATAAGCGTGTTTTATGGGATTTAATTAAATACAAAATAAGACAGCGAACAATTACATACAGTAAAGGTAAAGCCCGTGAAAGAAGAGCAAAACTACAAAAGGTGGAGGATAAGCTGAAGGAATGTACAGAAAAATGTGATATTGATCCAAATAGTGGAAATCTCGAGGAACTGGAGTGCCTTCAAACAGAATATGATCAATTGTACGATTACATTACACAAGGGGCAATCATTCGCTCTAGGGCAACTTGGTATGAAATGGGTGAAAAAAACAACAAATATTTTTTGAATTTAGAAAATTCAAACAAAACTAAAAGCAGTGTCCGTAAAATCTTAACAACTGATGGAGCATTAACTAGCGACCCAAAAAAGATTATGAATGAATTGGAATTATATTACTCTAATCTCTATGATGGTAGAAATTCCGCAGACACGCAGACTATTTCTTCGTTTATAAATGATCTCACCGATGTTCCATTTTTAGCCGAGGAGAAGAGGAACGTTTGCGAGGGTATCCTTAGATATGATGAATGCTATAATGTATTACAGACCTTCCAAAAGAATAAGTCGCCGGGGAACGATGGTTTAACAGTCGAGTTTTACTTAGCCTTTTGGCCCTTGCTTGGAAAGTTGGTAGTTGATAGTTTGAACTATGCTTTCGAATACCGTGAACTATCGAACTCACAGAAACAGGCCGTTATCACCTTAATTGAAAAGAAAGGAAAAGACAAAAGGTTGGTGAAGAATTGGCGTCCAATATCTCTTGTAAATGTTGATGCTAAATTGGCGTCTAAAACTTTGGCAAAGCGTTTGGAAAAGGTACTTCCTGAAGTAATTCATTTTAATCAAAACGCGTTCGTAAAGGGGAGAACAATTTTTGATGCCGTCAGAACGATCGATGATGTGATTGAATATGCTAGGTACAAAGATATACCCGGAATTCTAGTAGCTATAGACTTTGAAAAAGCTTTCGACTCGCTCAATTTAAATTTTCTTTTAAGAGTATTACACGCATTTAACTTTGGTCCTTCTTTTATCCAGTGGATACGAGTCTTATATAACAACGCCTCTAGCTGTGTAATGAACAATGGTTTTACAACAGGACCTTTTGCACTAAGTAGGGGAGTAAGACAGGGAGATCCCCTCTCTCCCTACCTGTTTATAATAGCTTTGGAGACCTTAGCTATAAAGATAAGAGAAGATGATGGCATTAAGGGCATTACGATACGAGATGAACCTGTTAAACTTTCCCTTTTCGCTGATGACATGACCTGCTTTATCAAAGATAGTAGTTCATATACAAACCTATTCGTTACGATGAAGACTTTTGGTGAAAGTTCTGGTTTAAAAATAAATAATGAAAAAACCGAAGCCTTAGCTTTAGGAAATAGTAGATCTCTTTGGGAAGGGTTTTCTGATATGCCAAATCTTTGTAACACTATTAAAATTCTAGGCGTCTACTTTGGCTATGACGCTAAACAAAGAGATGAATTGAATTTTAGGAATACTTTGAAATCACTTAAGAAGACGATCAATTTGTGGAAATGGCGTGGTCTTTCTCTCTTAGGTAGAATACAAATTATAAAAACCTTTGCCATCCCTAAGTTTATGTTTAGAGCGTCGGTGTTGCCAATTTCTAAAGACCTTATCAAAGAGGCCGACTCGCTTTTTTACTATTTTATTTGGAATGGGAAAGATAAAATAAAACGAAATGTGATGATTTCGGAAGTTGAGAAGGGTGGCTTAAATATGCTCGATATTGATTCTATGGTTCGTACCAGACGAGTGATATGTATAAAAAAATATTTGGAAGACTATAAAAGTCCGTGGAAAGCTTTTTTAAATGAGATTCTTATCCCCGTTGGTGGGAAGCTCATATTGCATTGTAATTTTGATACTTCTAAATTAAAAATTTATCTACCAAGTTTCTACAAGCAATGTCTCGATGCGTGGTCAGAAGTAAATGCAAAAACACCCAGCTCGCTACATGAAATTGCAAATGAAGTTATTTGGAATAACAAGCTTCTCTGCATTAATAAGAAATCTGTGTATCCTAGAGATATTGCAGATTTAGGGTTTTTAAAAATTTGCGATTTATTTTCAACTAAAGAAAATCTCAATCCTGAGAAAGGTTTCTTCATTATGGGTATTATTAACTCTATGCCTGCCAGTTGGCGCTTGACAATTAAAAGGGCAACTACTGCACCAGTGATTGATCCACTTCCGGATTCACCTGCTATCCTAATAAGTAACAATTTGGTTCCAATTCTTGATGCTTCCTCAAAGCAAATCTACCGGCTTTTCCTGGAGAAAAAAGAAACAACGCCTACTGCTAAAGTAAAGTTAGCTGCAAAGTATTCAAACATTGATATTGATTGGAAAAGTGTTTATTCGCTATCTTTTCGCACAACATTAGAATATAAACTTAGAGAATTTCAATTTAAAATTTTGAACCGTATTGTCTTTACAAACGAAAAACTGTTTCGTTTCGGCATGGCTGAGTCGGCGTCCTGTGCTTTCTGCCAAACAGAGGTTGAATCCGCAGAGCATTTACTCTTTTCCTGTAGAGTATCATCTAGTTTTTGGAAACATGTCTTGTCCTGGTTACGCGATAATAACATCTCTGTTGATAACCTTAGAGAGGAGGACGTCATTTTTGGTAAGTTCGATATTGCAGAAGATTTTCTCCTGTTTAACCATATTTTGCTTCTGGGTAAGTTTTATATTTACTCACGGAAATACCAGAATGGTATACCTTCTCTTCAAGGTTTTATAGCCAGGACAAGGCGTATTTACAACATCGAACTCCATATTGCCAGGAAAAGAGACAAATTAAACAATCATTTTAGAAAGTGGGAAAAGTTAATAAGCGTTTTTACGAATAAGTGATGTTATGATTAATTAAAGTGATGTCATTGTAATTTACATACTAAGTAACTGTATTGCTGTAATAGCTTTGTTTAGCTTTGTATTTTTTTGTTTGTACTATATATGTGTGTGTGTGTGTGCGCGTGTGGGTGTGTGTGTGTGTGTGTGTTTTGTTTTTTTTTTTGCTTTCTTAATTTTTATTTTGTATGTTAACAAAAGAAATGCTTTAATTAAAAAATACTAAAAAAAAAAAGATACTTTTATTCCTTGTTACGGTAACAGCGAAATCTAAGATCACCTGAGATTTTTCTCGATGTATGAAAACCACGCCTACTCAGTGATTTATTTTACAGTGCATCCGCTATCCTAGTCTTATAAACCAGAATATTGTACGCAGTCCAGACAAAATACAAAAATTATTGCTACAGTATAATTCAAGAAAATATCTCAGTTACATAATTTATTATTATAACTTAGTTTAAGCTGGGCCTGTCTGGTCGAAAACTGGCGTTCTTTTTGAGCGATTATTTGCAAGGAAAAAACATTGATCGTTCTGCTAACCAGTAACAATTTGAATTCGAAGTGGTCTCATTCCGGGCTCGCCTAATGAGTGCATTGCAACTGAAATTTACTCATTAGTACGCAGTCCAGACAAAATACACAAATTATGGCTACAGTATAATTCAAGAAAATATTTCAGCTACATAATTTATTATTATAACTTAGTTTTAGCTGGGCCTGTCTGGTCGAAAGCCGGAGTTCTCTTTGAGCGGTTATTTGGAAGGAAAAAACTCAAGCGGTTCAAGGCCTGGGCCAGGGGCGTTTATTAGATAAAATGGCTTCTTCTTAATATAGCAGCCCAGAGTAACGACCATGAAACGAAATTCGGCATATAGGAAGTTCCCATCGTCCTAAACATCTTCAAGTATAATAGACGTTACCATAGCTCACGTGACATGTCACGAGACCATTTCATTGAAAAATCACTTATTTGAGGAGTAGGTGACGGTCGTGGGATATAATATCGAATAAAAACACATTTCTTATGCATCTTAATTATTTCGAGCATTTCACGTTTGGAATGACCGTCCATCGTTCTCAACGAAAAAACTTATGAGGACAAAGGTCATTTTTGGCCCAAAATTCAGTCTTTGGCTGTTAATAATTTAAAATCTAAAACTCTAACTTGAACAATCAGTCCAAGCGTAGAAAGTTAGATATGTTTGATTTTCATTGGAAACGCTGATTTGTTAATCTGAAACCATAAAATCCGCCACCAAATCGCTGATTAACTTTTTCAAATTTTGATAAGGTGAGTGGTCACGTGATCAAAATTATACATTAAGGAAAAAGAGGACAACAAGATTTATCTTCAGGGAAAGTTTCATCAGGTTCTAGGCAATCTGGAGAAAGATTGGCGCCTTAAACAGCGTGAGAACATTGGCCAAGCCGAGACTGGAAGTTACAAGTCGAATTCGAAGTGGCCATATACCGAGCCTGCTTAATGAGACGTATATTGCAACTGAGATTTGTTAGGTAATTTCTAAGCACGAAAAAAAAAAGTTAATGCTGTATCTAAAGATAAAAATAGACTCAGAAAATTTCCAATTAATTTTGCAGTTGATCATGGAGAAGCCTTGTGTTTTTTATGTGTTTTTGCTCGGGGCAATGACATTGTGTAGCTGATTAGTTTTTGTCGAGACGGTTGTGCCGAATAAATAAACCGTACAAAAATATTCGTTCACCTCCTGAGAATAAGTAAAATGGCTATTTTCTAGGTGGAGTAGGTAGAGAGTACCTAAGGGGTATCTTTTACCGCTCATTCATTATGTAGTAGCAATCAATATAATTTTTTTGACTCCTTTATTAGGAGGCCTCCCGCCTCTAAACTTTTAGATTGCTTTCTTTCAGAATTTGTGAGGAAAATTGAGAATATTGTTGTCACCTCACAATTACTTACAATTAATTAAAAAGAAATAAAAAAATATATATTTAATGGTTAAAATTTCGAATAACTTTTCTTTAGGTTTATTGACGAAATGATTCAAAACAATCTCACCTTATTTATTATGATGAAAAAGTGGAGCGAACGTTGTTACAGTATGGAACTATAAATTAATGCCTTTTAATTACTGCTTGCAAAAATTGGTATTGTTTTTAGGTTAAAACTGAGTTATCTTAGTGCACGTAGATGAAGGCAAAGAAAACTTCATGTTATATATATATATATATATATATATATATATATATATATATATATATTATTTATGTTTGTCCTGGGCAATTTTAGTCATGCAGTTTTTTGTGGAATCATTTTTTTTTTCGAGTGATTAGCATGTGAGAAAAAGAATACAGAAAGCGAAGCGACCACCAAAAGAGCCTCACGAAATTATTGCACAGTAAGTGAATACATGGAATATCTCCAAAACTCGCAATTGTATCGAGTTATTTAGCAAAACACAGTATATTCACCCGATCACACTTAAACTACTTATAAAACACCAAGCGATGAAAAGCTAGACAGTAAATCGATTCTCCTTGAAATACGCAATATGTGAAGAGGATTTTTTTCACCTGCTTTTCAAAGTAATAAAAAAAATATGAAAAAAAAAAAGATAAAGGTTGAAAATATGTATTTTGCGGTACGTAGTCCGTGAAGTGGTCGTTTCGAAATGCTTTTGGTTATAGGCTTTTTCCTTTACTCGAAAGAGTAAAGTTAAGCGTAACCAAAACGTCAGATGAAAACAGTTCAAAACAGAATTTTAAATTGTTGTGAATATGTAGGTTAGATTTTCCCACCAAGCCCATTTGCAAGTGAAGTAAGATTGAATAAATAAAAAAAATCGTGGTTTGAAAGCAAGGAAACATTGGTGCGCCAGATTTGCTCACAGAAACCAGAGGATTTTGAAAGCTCTTCAAGTATTTGCTAGACTCAACGACAGAAAACCTACAAAAACGTCATGACATTTTGAATATAAATTAAAAGAAATCAGGACGGATTTAGATTTAGGATTTGTTTATTACGTAATTTTCTCCAGTACAAAAGAATTCAGCAGATGGATAGATTGGTTTAGATACTTCCAAACCGATTAAATCCCGAAACATTTTATTAACTCCAAGCTCTCGCGCTGTAACAAAAGAGAATGTTTGGTAACTCTGACAAGAATGAGAAATAACTTTCATTTTTCTGAATGGTTTTACCAAAGGTAGTTAAATTTGCTAAGGAAAAAACAAAGAAAAATTGTCGTCCGTTAAAGCAGAGTGCAAATAAATCGTTCCGTTTTACCTTAAATTTGGGCATCACTAAGTCCTTCCAGTCGGAGTAAGTAAAACCTGGCTTGATGGAAAATAATTCCTCAGACGAGGGTTAGAAGAGTTAGTTCGTCGTTCACGATTCCAAGATTTGGGAATCTTTTTATCTCGTTTAATTAGAATGCTTTTATAATCCCTTGGAAATCAATTTGCATTTTTCGTATCCGTCGTTGGCATTTATAAGGCCTAAATCGGTAGTTGACACAAAAGCTGACGGATAATGGGTTGCTCCTCCGAAAGCACCATCCATTCCTCATTTCAGTCATTAATCCAGTAGTATTGTATTTTGCCGAAACCAATTTGCGAGGAAGTGCCCGTAGAATAAAGCCTAGAGAAAGGAAACTAATGCGTATTGTCTGTTTCAGATAATATCGCCTGATAATATATTCCCTAATTTTTAAAATCGGCGATGCCATTCAATTTTCGATATTTCAAGACAAAACAATACCGACCACCTTGACATCTTTAAATTGACGCCGATTTTTTCTCCTCCATAGCCTACAGTTTCAATTTTTTTTATCGCGTTCAAGTCTAACAGCGTTTAAATTCTTTATATAGAGAAAGGCTATACTCGATATAAAATTTGGAGAATAAACCCGTCAGGAAAACATCACCCAAAACTGTGAAGACCAAGTCTTTTTTCAAGGTAAGACAACATTTCTTTTATTTTAAAATACAGTTATTCCGTCATGTTCAGTTGAAATTAAACAAAGTGCAAAGTTGAATTTATAATGCTACACAGAATGCTAAATTCAGCTTTGTACTTTGAGTTAATTTCAATAGAAGATGGCAGAACAACTGCCGAAACATGTACATGTATTTCCAAATAAAAAAAAATGTTATGTCTTTTCTTAAAATTGCTATCCAGACCAAACGTTTCCAGATGTATGCCTTGACAGTAAATTGAGAGGGTAGATTTCAAGGATGGTACATAAATGAAAGATGCGATTATTCAATATTTTCTAACAGATGCTCTGAAATTTTTTTCCAAGTTCACACAGCAAGAGTCGAGCCTAATATTTCGGATGTTTTATAAGCTTCAGGACACTGGTAGGAACAATATAGTTTTCCCACTGTTAACCCATTTCAGATCATATGACGATTCCCTTGAGAAGTAATTCGCTTGATTTCGGGCAGGAATATTGATAAAACAAACAAATAAAAAAAAAATAAATCAAACAAGACGTATACCCCGTACCTTAACAGCTATCCTGTATAAGCCCGCGATCATTTTGGCCTACACAAAGATTTTTGAGGTCGCACAGGACACTTGCCAATGAATAAATTCACGAGCCAAACTTTTGGGGTGGGTGTTTCATTTTTAAGCTTCAAATCTCTAAATTGTTGATCCTTCTGAAATTTGACAGGGGAATTCCATCATGATTGTCGTTATATAGGCGGTTTGCGATTTACGGTTATATTTTAGGATGCTAAAGTTCTCACAAAAGGCAATGTTTGTGTCCGAGTTTTCTGATTCAGAAGCGCTGTGAAGTAAATGGTTTTGTTATTTAGTGATAAAGGATAACCTCTTAATTTTCTAATGTGACAGATGTCTCATTTGCAAGACTCGTTGAAAGTTATTGGCTTTCAAAGGAATAAAACTGTGAAACTTATCTTCTTTGTGAAACTTATCTTCTTTGTAAAGTTTGTTTTTGCAATTTTGCTAGGACACAAAATTGCAGTATTTGCATTGTTTTCTCCGAATATCGAACGAGTCCTCTTCTAATGTATTAAAAAATGTGCAAGAAGTTCATACTTCGAGATTTCAATCGCACGTGCAATTAGCAATACTCCAAACACACAATGTATTGAATAAATTTGGAATGTAAAACTCTTCTCATGAATATTCCATACATCGTCGGAATAAGTCGCAAGGTTCAGGCATCTCTTAAAATAAATACATACGGGATGAAATGAGTATTTTCATATGACGTCACGGCGGCCCAAAACAAAGAAACGGCGGCCATGTTGGGAATTTCACTCTATTTTTAAGCAAATACTTTCTTTTGTCTCAGTAAACCAATATGGCCGGTAGTCACGTGAATGAAAACGCTCTATAAACAAATAAAGAAATAACTAGAATAAGTAAATTAATAGATGAATGGTTGTTGTGTAGGCATGTACGAATGCTTGCAAGCATTCTTGTAACCCTCGCGCATGAATAAATGAATGAATTTCGACTCTCATCTCCCGAGTTTCCACTGAACAGGCTCTTGGCTCTCTGCTGAGAAGGATAAACTGGCCTTGAAACGAAAAAAAAAAAGCGCACTAAAAGAGACGGGTTTATCCCTCGGATATATAAAGAATCTAGCCTGCCAGTAACTTTAAGAACACATTTCGCCTAAAAAGCAAACTCAACTAAGACATTTTACCCGTTTATATATCTTTGATGCTAGTTAAGCCAATTATTGTAACGACTAACAAAATGATCCTTGGTGTATAGTTTTCTTGTGGTAATATTTTTGGTTTTCGAATACAGTTTCAGCTTGTGATCGCAAAGATTACATCCCGCTAATATTTCGTGTCCAACTGCCGATGACCTTGTCATTTCTGTCTTACTATTGCCCAAGACTATAATGCACTTTGACAAAATAATAAACTTGACCATGAGTCCTAAGTTTAGTGTTTCGCTGAAAGTTGTGACTTACCTATAATATTCTGGACCGATGATCTTTTTTCCAAAGCAAAAACGAAGACAGCGATGCTACAAACAATGCGCGACAGAAATTGCGTCTAACGTGGGAGGGTAAGTTTTGAATGGCTACAGAAGTATTTATAATGTTTATTGTACGCGAAATAAAATTTTCTAACAACCCGAAATTTCGACCAATTACCATTAAGTGAACATGTAATCTGCGAATATCTTTCAGTTTTTGTTATTAAATTAAAAATTATAGATACTATATTACTTTCATATCTCCCGCACGTATGTTTTGTTTGCTCATGGACAGAATTATAGTTTCTAGGTTTCGTTAAAAACGCGTTCTAATCCCTTCTATCAGTTAATTAAAATATGTCACTTCAATTCTGACTGAAGCTATATTTATCGATGTACTGTAAATAAATCGTTGGTCACGCTCCAGAGAGTTCTCGACCAAAGCGAATGAGTTCATTTTACAACCTAAATTGTACGTGCCAAGAACGTGCATCAATTTCTGTAAACATGCCATAATGTACACTAATGCTTGGTAATTTATGGGTAATATATTTCGTGAAAACGAGAAGCCGTATTTCTTGAAGTTTTATATTTGCTTCTGCATCAAAACCATGGGTGCAGACTTCAAATTTTCCCGAAACGTTATGAGAATATTTTCTTTCGCGTTTACAGCGCATACCACCCATACGAGAAATAATATTCAGCTAAGGATACGAACATAAAAGTCTTTGCTAGCTTGCTTGAATATGGGTCTCAAAGAATATGGCAACACGGTTCCAGAGAACATGAAAGAACACTAAGAATTTAATTCAAGGGTCTTTAAGCACTTCAACTAGATAATTGTACACATTTTTAAAATTCGACGTCTAAACCGGATTGCTATTCATGTCGATCGACTAACGCTCGAATTTTTGTTTAAATTAAATTCTTTTGAATTATCGACTTAAAACATGGGCATTAAATGTTCACGATGGGTTATCCTCGCTTACCCTTTTCTCCATTGCTTACCTGAGTCAGCAATATACTGAACGCTACCTTCATGTATTGTCTTGTGTCATTTTATATGCCTAGTCTAATAAACCTCACTCATCCATGGGGAACTTCATTCGGACTCTAAACGTTTACCTTTCCACTGCACCTGCCCTTCACTAATATACCTTGATATCCGCTAATACTGTTGAAATTTTGGTGAACCGAGATGAATAAATGACATATTACCTTTGCAATGGAGGGTTCAAAACTTCGTACTGTTTTCTGCTTCTACTCGCGACAACCTATCGCCGCGTTATTCATATATAATTTCAGCACTTTAAAGAACGTCACTGTTGGGACATCCAAGGTTCTACCTTCATGGAGACATCGAGATATCCACCGAACACTGATGGCTTGCTAAAGACTTCCCAAACGGAAAAATATCAAATCAGGCCGAGAGAGTAACATTTTTAACTGTTACCCGGCTCTTGTTAATAAAATATAACAACAGGGACAAGCGAAATTGTATTATGTATTATTTTCAACAGACTTGGAAACCGACAAAGACCAAGCGTGTATTTTCCGTCCTGAGGTCACCAATAACATCAGAAAATATTCTGGACTCACTAACTTCGATATTAGTGCATTGAATATTTTAAGGTCTTCGACAAATTTGGGAGCCAAGGACGTCAGCCGCGAAGCAAATTTTATTTGCGTTTTAAGCACCATTTTAACTAAGAGGCGGATTTTGTACAAGGCTCACATACAAGTGGCATAATTTAAAGTGCATACGGAATTTACGCAGGATTTACGCAATTGCTTAGAAAATCCAGATGTGTGTGTCGCTTACACAAGCAAGTAGCAGTTAAATAACATTTACACCACAGTGAAAAATTTTGCCTTTAAGATTATCGAGGCGTCATTCATTTTAGTACAACTTGAGAAATTTACTGAACTGTTTTTGTTTGCATTAACGAATATTATGGCACAGTGAGCTACATTGTGTAATGAAATAGTCAAAGGTAAAAGGACTTTGAATGGAGCAGTCACAGTATATTCTCGATACAATACAAATGCAGAAGGGAAATTGCACCCTTATGACTCGCGTAAGCTTTGGGACGCCTTCATGCAAACGGTAACAGATCTGCAAGGGAGAACCGAGACGAGCTGATACCGGTTTAAAAGTCAAACATGTTATGGTATCATGGAAATATTGTACAAAATTAAATCAGTGGACAAGAATTCATTTTCTAGTTTTTCTTACGAAAATCAATCAGAAAGAACTATTTATAATATTTCTAGGAAATTCGTTTCTTTTTTTTTATTTTTTATTTTTTGGATAAAACAATTATTCCAACCGCGTTTGTTAGAAAGTTAGAACAATATTATAACCTCGGCGCCTCGTAGGCTTTCATGCCATTTTATGCCAAGTGCGTTCGTCAAATAAATGTTATGTTTTCTATTATTGGAAGTACGAGAAAGTTCACGGCATTAATTCCCGCAAATTGGTTTGCGTCGCGATTGGAATTATCTCTCACGTTTTCAATTATCTCTTGTCGCGACAAGCATTGTTTAATAAGAACTCCTGATGAGTTTTTTTCTCATTCATCAAGTAAGTTGCTTGGGAGCTGGTTTGTTTTCCTTTGTCAAGAGTACCTGGAGATGTCTATTTCGAAATTTGAATACGGTGGCCTTGAGGTGTGCATATAAACAAAATTTTTTGAGGAGCGAGGCAAGGTGAAACTTCATCCTCGTATTACTACCCCACTCATCCCAGAATAAACACTTTGAATTGTCTCTTGCGTGAGATAAGGTTCCCAGTGTCTGGCATGCGTCATATATGTTGCTCGAATCAACAGTGTCGAAAGCGCGCTGTTTGGTGAAAAATAAAACAGATGGTAATTTGCAGTTGAGTATCGCGAAGGAAAGGAGTGTGAATGAGTGGCCTAGCTCGCCACTAGTGGCTCAGGGCCTCATAAGATGAGCCCGGTAAACGGTCTGCCCTTTTAACTTGGAAGGATTTTGTCTTCTGTTCATGTGGGAAATTTTAGCCCGGTTACGTACTAAAATGACAAACAAATATTTGCTTATCACCACTTGCAGTTCTTAGGATTGAATTTGTTTATCAGCATCGAAATCAGGGTTTCTATTTGTATTCAAGCAAAATTAAAAGACGATTGAGTGGTCACCATCGCTATTTCCCGACGGAATGTCTTCGAATTCAAGGGGGGAAGAATCTGATCCATCGCTGGCCGCCACATGTTTTGACTACGTTGTCAAAGAGGCCGACTTCGCGCGCGTTGGCGCAGATTAGTCAGCGTGTATAGTTGAGCATGCATGACTCACTCTATGACCGCGGGCTGAAGTGTTCCTATGGGATATAATATCAACTTGGTCACCTATATTCCGGGTGGGCAAACCGGGATCTCGGAAACCGAGCATTCGAGCTCACCTTCTCATACCAATATAGCGATTTTTCCAAAGAAAGTAGTAAGAACTCGGAAAACGAGCCAAGTGAACCCTTCAGTTCAGGCCTTCAGTAGCTTCCGCTCTTTGCGCGAAACGTCGTATACATTCGATTTTCGTCACGGACCTTAAATACATCTTTTCGTTTCATTTCCGAGCATACAATTCACCATCATTAGTGCTCATCGTTGACTATGGCTTGTTGATTCACTGTGCTTTCGCATTCGTGGTGTTCTATACAGGAACTTCTTGCTTTTTAAGACGAACCCCTTGGTTATAATTTCATCACAGTTTGACTCAAAACCCTTCGAAAGAAATTGTGACAGCCACTTCGGAAGTCTATCTGGAAGTGTCGAGGTCTCTTGCAGTTGTTTTCATTTTCTGGTAGCGAGCTCTTTAAAAAATATGCAATAAAACAACACCAACTTGTAGACAACGGCATTAGCTTAAGCATCTTTTGTAAGTTTAAAAGCATGTCTTCGTCTTGCTTTGTCTTCACGCGTGAGGCCAGTGTATGGATAATTCACAATAACTGCGATCAGTCGTTAATATATGAGCAGTTTTAAATGTTATGATTCTACCTCTTGCATTAAATGAAGTTCAGTAAGTATTTTTTTTGTGTGCTATGTAGAGAAAACAAAGATAGAAGAGAAGACGAAATGGCTGACAGATTTCAGTCGCATAATTTGCTTCCACATTTTCATGTAGGTTCCTTTGCAAACTTAGTATAGCACCAACTACTACGCGGCTTGTTTGAAATTTAGTTGCTGCCAAGTTATAAAACTGCACTCGACATTTTGAAAAACAACAACAACAACAACTGAAATGTCTTTGGCTTACGACTATTCTTTGATTGCACCTGACGTCACGTACTTGGTGGAAAGAACTGTAGCTAAAACGTCTTTTGGGAATTTGACTCCGTTATTATGCAAACTTTGAGCTACATTTTTCTATTGTTTTGGCACCAAAATGGCCGTCTTAATCAAGGAATTAAATCCAATGTCCTATCGATCCGAAGCTTGCTCATGCATCGGCTCGTCATTTAACAGCTTTGCGTGGAGCTTTAAACATTTTTCAAAATTCAAGGACATTTTACGGGTCGTTATTGGGATTTTATCATCGCTAAATCAGAATTAAGAGTCGCTAAAGTAAATGGTCGCGAAATCAACTTGCAAACAACTGATTAAAACATCCGCGAGAAATAAGCGTAGGTCATAACTGAAAATCTGCGTGATAAAAGCAGCAATGTTTAATTTTGGGGCTCATATAATCCGGCAGTGAGTGAAATTCCAAAAATACGTAACTCGCCGTGTGTTCCAAAATTTACGCAAAATCACGAAATTAAATTTTTTTCTGAATCATCGCTAAAATAACGTGACGGCTTGGACTTATATTTAATAAAAATGCTTTTTAATTACCGTGAAAACATAATCGTAGTGTGGCATAAATCTGGGACGGTCGGGAAATAGACATATGAAAGCAGCAGCCCATAACTAGGAGCGCACAACTCCCATACTAAGCTTATGTCACGGCATTTTTACAGACCGATCTACTTTTAGACTATCTTTTCCCACAAAAAAGGGCAACGAGGACGGCAACGGCCACGAGAGCGCCACATAACAATAGTTTTGATGAGCGAAACACAAAGGCTCTGCACGGGCAGATTCTTGTGGCACGTGCAGCGACTTGTGATTGGTCATTTGGGCTCCTGTGGGAATATGATATTGGCGGGAAATTCAATCTAAAAATAAATTGGTCTGTGAAAACGCCGTGACAGGAATATAGGGCAATTATACGCTCCTAGTGATGGGCTCCTGATGAAATCCACGCTTAACGGTCTGCGATCGGTCTGCGACGCAATCCGCGCCATACCAGGTCTTTAAATACTTGAGGAGAAAGTGCTGCCTTTGTAATGACATCTACAAACGGTTAGACTTTCTAGTCTTCTCGGATAAGGACGATAAACCGTAGGCCCAGTCTTACAACACTTGTGCCCAATAATCTGTGGGACGTTAAAGAACCCACACACTGTTCTAAGAGAGTAGGGGACGTAGTTCCTGGTGTGGTGGTCTATCTCTTTCTTTCATCTGTCTTTGACATTCATATGTGGGTTGGGTGGGTGGGTGAGATCGAATATGGACTGATAGCGGCTGCCAGAGGCGCCTTTACAAGCTGACGTCCGATCTCACCCTTGCTAGAGAAGCATGATGTAAACCGCCATGAAACTTTGTGATATGTACGGTATATAAATCATCACCATTACCATGGTCGTGCCCGTTTTCCAGCTACTAAACATGCAAGTTGAGGACATAAGTGCACTTAGTGTCATTAGGAGCGCTTGATAACCATTTTACTATAAAGTTACGTTGAAAGCAAATATCACTGTTTCAGCATCCAGCATTTTGAATTTCTAACCAGCATCACGCGTTTAAAGCTAGGCCAAAGTGCTAATCATAACTTATTGCCTATCAGGTAAAATTTTTATTTTTGCCTTTTTTGCGTTTTATCATTTTGACCTCGAATTAACGTGTCAGCTTATACCCGCTTTATTTCAAGGCCTCCAACCATCATGTAGAGTCGAATGACGTGCTCGTCTTGGCAAAGAATTAAATCTTGCAGGTATGTACGAAAACGAAACATTCATTATTCGTGTAAATGTCGACATCGTCGCCTTCGTTACATATCTAAAATTTTGATTCATATTCAATGGTTGAAAGAAACATCCAAGTGACATGAGCAAAATCTTGTAATTGTCCAGCCGTAAATTCAAGGTATAATGTTATCTACTTCGCCTTTTCTTCGCTCTGAATTTTCAATTTTATGGATTTTTTATATATTTTTATTCGTACAAAACAGAGTTATCTGAGGGCATGAAAATCGAGCAATAAGGTATCGAAAAAAAATACCATTTTTTTTTTGGTTTAAAATATATATTTGTTCTAGAAAACAAAAAGTCGGAAACAAAAATCTAAAATCGAGTCGTAATGAAACATGATAACACTCTATTTAAAAACCATTCCGGCTGCTCTGAATTTTCAATTTTATGGATTTTTTATATATTTTTATTCGTACAAAACAGAGTTATCTGAGGGCATGAAAATCGAGCAATAAGGTATCGAAAAAAAATACCGTTTTTTTTGGTTTAAAATATATATTTGTTCTAGAAAACAAAAAGTCGAAAACAAAAATCTAAAATCGAGTCGTAATGAAACATGATAACACTCTATTTAAAAACCATTCCGGCCGATCTAAAACGTGGCATAAAAGCAATATATGAGACTTATAGAGAGAGAAATAAATAAATGAATAAATACATAAACCAACTTTTGCTGAATTTTAATTTATTTTATAAACTTCAATTCAAAATATGCACTTATTTTAATAATATTGCACGAACATCGGCCATATCAGATGTGGACTTCTATGCAGCTTGTCCGTCTTCGCACTTTAATTTCTCGAGTATGAACAATGATTGTCACATTTCACCACTCTCAAAGGCTTCCAACAAAGCGAGATGTCTGCAGCTTTTAAGGGATATAATTTGCATAATTTCTTGTGCCTTTGCTATTAACTTTAAGTGAACAGGAAAAAAAAAATCAGGATGAGTTTGAAAGTTGTATAAAAGGTCCCGTCACAATTGATAAATTAACATGCTAGTATTCCGAAAAGAGACGACTTTAAGCGTTTTTGTCTCCGGCAATTTGCCTTATATTATACTTACGACGCTTGAAATTCGTAAGAACTTTTACGTGATTCAGGAATCAAATTCGGGAAAGCTTTAGATCATCTCCAGGTGATATTATTTAGTTTTTAGCCTCCATTTATAATTGCAAATATTTTTATTCATTTTGTATATGCATACATAGTTGTGGATTTTCGTGATTGTAAGTTTTTATTTTAGGTGAAACGTTATAGGGCTAACCTCTGTTTTTCCTTTTCCATCTTGAATAAAAGTTGTGCTATGTTATGATCAACTTTTTGATACGTATGTTTCGCTGCGAAAATTATCGCGATGTTTCTGATAAAAAGAAGGTATAAAATAATTTTAGCAGTCTTCAATTTGTGTTACAAAAAAAAAAAAAAAAAAAGAAAACGAGTAATGCTTTAATTTTAAGGAATCAATTTTGAAGGCCTTACAATTTTGAAGGCCTTACTACAGCATATATTTTTGGATATGATAAGCCATTAGTACAATAATAATGCACCATACCTGTCTTCAATTCGCCAACTCATTTGGATAGACAATCTTCGACACATAGTATTTTCCAAAGATTTTCTTACACAAATAGGATATTGTTCATATTGTAGGTGACAAAATGGAGTTAGAAGTTAACCGCGACCAAGACTGTTTCTATAAATATACACCAAGCTAGCCATTTGCTTTTATCCACTTGAATTAGAATCGCTTACCAGTTCCCATTAGCCGACTTACCACACGATCTTTTGAGACAATGGAAACTGAATCGTGTGCATATGGCTTGTATTCAGTCATGCAAAGTTCTCAAGATCAAGGTACTCACGGAAAATGGACTACCAAATTGACTAAAAAGGGGAACGCTTTCATTAACGTTGTTGCTTTCGTGATATGTGCCTTGGCGCGTTTTTTTCCTTGTAGATTAGCGGTGTAATTTTTTCGACGCAAAGGTAAACAACAACAACAACAACCATTTATGCGTAGATAAGAGAATGTTGCTGATGTTTTTCTTATTTTATCAAAATGTCATAAATTATATTGTTGTATTCGGCTTTTCACTTGCTCTAATAATCAAGCATTTCACCACAACGGCCGTCAGACTGACTCAGAAGCTCGATTATCTTTTCAAACTTAACGCGCAAATATTTTGTAGGAATTTTATGTCGTGGTTTAACAGTAACTGGTAATCATTTCAGAGTTTTGTCATCAGATGGCACATACTAGTTTTGCTGAAATTAGCGCGGCTTGCTATTAAATTTCCTTCGCTCTTTTATAAATAAAAAACAAAACGAAATCTCCTCTTGCAATATATTTTGCAGCTGCTGATGGCCGTAACTTTAAAAACCCGTGAGATAACTTCTTTCAGCACCAGTCTTTCTAATAGCGTGGCTTCTCTAATTTCTCTCTTCCTTTCTGTGCTTTACATATCAAATTAAATTTCGCCTCAAGCCTCCCCACCTTGCCATTAGTTTATAATTGAGCCTAAAAAAACCACAACGGTGAAGGAGAAGAGAACGCAAATAACACAAGCGTTAACAAGTAAAACTGAGTAATGCGTAATTGCACGTGTGCTGTGCATTTATATATATTTCTTTGCTGTCACACACAAAACAACAGTGTAAAATATAGCAGTTACAGAAAAATTAATTAAACTATTCATTTATCCAAACATCCAGCCAGCCTTCCGCCTTCCATCCACCCATCAGTCAGTCAGTCAGTCAGTCAGTCAGTCAGTTAGTCAATCAATTAATCAATTGTTTCTTCATTCTTTCATCCATGTACATATTCATCCATCAACTCATCCATTCGTTCATTCGTTTGTTCTTTTATTTACTTTGAAGTAAAGTTTCCTTTGGTGACCATCCTAAATGCTGTTAAAAATCATATGATCAAATCCTTATAATTATAAATAGATTTCTGCAAGACTTAAAGTAATTTATTATCAATGCATTTATTTATTTTTCCCATATTTATACCGCAGACATCAAGATGCCCAACAACTCTTCCGACGTTCAGCAAGAACACTTCTACGTCATGGAGGTCGATTTCAACGCTATCGCTGAACTTATTCCAGTAGCGTTGCTTATCATCTTCGCAAACGGATTTGTTCTTGTTTTATTTGCAAAACGAAAACGGCTTCGTAAGCCGCCAAACTATGTTCTCTTCAGCCTGGCCATTTGCGACTTCATGAATGGCGCCATGAACATCCCCCTATTTATCATTGTTGCGTTCACACCGGTTCTAAAATCTCCCGAATTGCTTTTATATTTGATTGTTCTGGTGGGCGTTCTTAACAATCTCACCGCTATATCAACTTGCTATCACATTCTCTTTGCCACAATGGAGAAGTATTTGTCTATCATCTGGCCGGTGAAGCATCGACGCATGAGCAGAAGGGCAGTTTTAATGGTTCTGGAATTGTTTGGTCGGTGTCTGGCATCGTGAGTTTCTTTCCCTTTGTTTGGGTCAACATCAAGGACCGAGACGCCAAAACTAAACTACAACTTGGACATGTCATATTTTGCTTCGTCGCTGTCTTCCTGCTTCCCTATTCATTCATGATCTATACCTTTGTGGTCATTTTCAAGTGGATTTCCACTAAACGAAAACCAAACAGCAATCGTCTTTCCGAGATTGATATGACTCGAAAAGGTGCCCTCGAGAAAAGATGCTTGATGCTTTTCGTTTCCATGGCAACAGTATACCTGGTCTGTTGGTTGCCATGGTATATTTTGATGCTGTTGCATAAGGTTTTGGGCGATAAGAGTCATTTACAAATTCCTTCCCACGTGTTTGTGCTCGTGAGGTACGCTACTTCTATTATCAATCCTGTTCTGTATACTTTCTTCAGGCGAGATTTCAAAAGGGCGTTAAAATCGTCACTTCAAAATTACCAGTGGTATAACTGCTTTTGTTCCTGGTTTGATAAAGCAAGAAAACAAAGTGGACAAAAGGCGCATTTGACTGATGAAATGGCTGAAGATATCGTATAGACGTTTGCCTCGTTTAGTACATTTAACAATATTACTCAATTCCGATTGGCCGAGAGCAGTATGATTTAACTCTTATTGTACTTCGTAGGGCCACCTATCAGGGAGCTTTAGCAAGGAGGACAGCAACGGCAACAAAAACGCCAGAAAACAATGGGTTTAATGAGCAAAAACAATAGCTCTGCACGTGCGTTTTACATTTTGGTACATTTCGTTCCCGTCCGCTGCAAAACAACAACTTGAACTGACCAAATTTAAGGTTTTCTCGAGAACGCGAGCGTGTGACTGTAAAGTTTTCTTTCTTTTTCCTCACTTTAACGCCGTTCATAAAAATTTTAGTCCCTGTATAGTTCGCCAGTAGTTTCCAAGTTAAACAAACTGGGATACTAACGAAAGCGTTACAAAAATGAGAAGTTAGATTTTGATACGACGTTTTCGTTGCCGTCGCCGTCGTCGTTGCTAAAACTCCATGGCAGCGGCATGCGAACCAAGCCAAATTTAATCTATATATAGAGGGTATGCCACCAGTCTCCAGAGATTCCAATGGCAATGAAAGATCGAGTATTTTCTCCTTCATGGAATTATTACCGCAGTAAAAGACAATTGAGAGCAATACGTAAGCTTGTTATGCTGCAGCTGAGTGGGTTGATATCAAGACCAGCAACCAAAACGATACCATTTTGCCAGTTCACGTGACCCCTCGACTTCGACTTTGTTTGTTTAAAGGGGGTGACACTTAACAGTTATTCAACCGACAAACCCGTGGCCCTCGAAATTCCGGATCGAATTGAAATTTGGAAATGTTGGTTTTTGAGGAGAGGGGTAAACCGGAGAACCGGAGAAAAACCTCTCGGAGCAGAGTAGAGAACCAAAAACAAACTCAACTCACTTATGACGGCGAGTCCGGGAATCAAACCCGACCCACGTTGGTGGGAGGCGAGTGCTCTCACCAGTACACCTTCCCAGAGCGCTCCCCTAGCGTGCAAAAAAAAAAAAAGATAGGCGAACGTGAGACAGAGGCAAAGAAAGAGAGAGTGAGAGAGAAAAGAAAGAGAAAAATAGAATAATAACCACACGTAACATATTTTAGATGTTTTTCTTGGACAATTTAGTATTTGTAGTTCGCCCTCAATTATCCGCCATATCAACATCAACTTTCTTCTTACTGACCCTTATGACTTTCGCATAATAACGTTGAGAGAATTTGTATGATATGAGGACATATTATCCTTCCAGATCATTTCCTTTTCTTCTCCTGGTCTAAACGTTTCATCAAGTGGTGACAAGTAGCAGGCCGAACGATGTTGGATTTTGTTGGCCCAACCATATGGCATGTTCTTGACAACAATATTTGTAGCGTTGGCATTAGCCTAGGTTAATGCCCACCATGGCTTATGTGTATCTAGGAGACAAAGAATAATAAAACCGGTACTTTTAAAAGTTTTTACTTGTAGTGTTTTCTTCTGGCTCTGAAATACGAGAAAAAAAAAAAAGGGAAAAAAAAGGAAACATATAGTTCAAGAAGTCTCTGGCACAACGTTTTGTAACTTACTCATAGCTAATAGCAAGGCGTACGTTTTTCCTAGAAAAGTGTGTATTTGAAATGTTTGATTTGTATTCGCCCGTATGTGATAAAGGTCGTCCCGTTATTTTTCGTCACAGTAGCTATAGTGTCAGAATATAAATTTTTCTTTAGTTATTCACGGAGGAGCTAAAAACGGATATTGGGTGTAAATCACGTTGTCATTCAGCAATCGTCACGATGCCCAGACGTCCATATATTTCATGCATGCGTACATGACATACATTCCGCGATGTCTGAGTCGCCATATTTGGAACAACTCGCACCCGCGCTGATCTTCACGGCCATTTTGAAATGCAGGCAAATTGTAGTAGCGTTATTTTAACTGGTTTGAACAGGTTTACGAAGACACGACGCTCTAGAAATTCAAGCGTTGGTTAGTTGCTCTGGGAAGGACAACCAGAAGAGGACTGTAAGTGTTCAATTCCAGAAATAGCCCTGGAAATGATGAGAGATGTTATTGAACAGGAATTGCAGACTGCCAAATTAAAGTTTTCAAGTGACGTCCCCAGGACTTCTCGGTAAACAAACAATATTTCGTCACTTACAATTGTCTTTACGAACCATAAGTTTGCAAATGTATCTGTTTGAATTGAAGCCGTAAACTTCGAGCCTCGTAATTAACCTTTCGTTTCCTACAATTTTGTCACTGTGTTGGTTTTGATTGTTTGTCTTATTAATTGAGCTTATAAACTCGAATAATTAACAATTATTCACCGAAGTGGAGGTGAATATTGGAGGATATTTACCAAGCCGCGAAGCGGCGAGGTACATATCCACCACAGCTTTCACCGACACTGAGGTGACTGAATAATTGTTTGGTGTGGTATGGTATACTTTATTTCAATAAAGAAACACGCTAGCCCCAACAACACTCAGCTGGTTTCCATGGAGGGCGCTAATAATACGAGATTAATAATACGATAAGTCTAAAACTACGAAAATTCAGCTAAGAACGAAAACTAACAGTTATAAGCTAAATATTAAAAAGTATTAAGCCCGCCGCACACGAGAGGAAACAGCTGAGCAAAATGCCTCTCGTGTGCAGTGAAATTTCGGTGAGAAATTCGCCTCGCGAGGCGGTGAGATCAATATTAAACATGTTTGATATTTTCCTCACCGCCTCGCGAGGCGAAAATCTCATGAAAACCTCGCCGCACACGAGAGGAAACGGCTGAGCTAACTGCCTCGCGAGGCATTTTGCTCAGCTGTTTCCTCATGTGTGCGGCGGGCATTAGGATAGCTAGGACATGACTAACACAAGACTATATAGTATGACATGACCCAATTACGTTTTGATATATTTATTAAATGAATATATCGATTCCGCTAGTTTTGCTTCATTTGGGAATTGGTTCCAAAGCATCGCGCCGCTGTATTTGAAACTTCTTTTTAGAAACTCTCTCTTCGGTTTAGGAAGTGTCAGATCTTTAGCACCATTTCTGAGATGGTAATTAGTCTGATCAGCATTCCTTCTAACAATAGAGTTCATGAGGTCTGGCGTGGATAACTAGCCGACCAAAACATTAATTTATGAGTGATAATATACCTACAAGAGGTTGGAAATTTTAAAATCTCTCGCGCTGGCTGCTCGGAGGTGAATAGTACTTTGCTAATCACCTTCGAGTTAAACAATCAGAGCGCGCGAAAAGCACTATTCACTTGTATAGTATATACTACGACGTGTTAAAACATATAACTTATAGTATGTGCAGTATAATAGTAAAATTATCCTGCTCCGTCTAGCGGAATACCCGCGTGATTTCATCGCAAGGTATTTGTTAAGCAAAACAGCGAGCCTTGTTTTAAACGTTTGTATTAGACTATTCCTATATTATTTTCTATTTATATACAACATTTATAGTGAAGTTTTTTTATTGGCAATTATCACTCAGATTCTAACCATTAAAGCTCGGGTTTACTTCCACATTCCGGAATTCCTGGTCTTAGAGCCTTGTAGGTAAACGCCTTCCAGAGTTTCCAGTTACGCTTATTGGTTAGGGCATGCAGCCCATACATCTTCTTTAAGGACTTTCGCCGGCGAGAATCTTACTGGAATTAATGTTACCGTGACAACCCGATTTTACAGCCAGCTTCCTCATAAGTTTAATCTGTCCTGTTATCCACATGCACATTTAATTCAGTTTCCAATGGTAAATTTCATATTTTGATATCACTGTCTGGTTGCCATCGCCGTGAGTCTTGCGACTTGTATAACACCATAAAGTCACAAAGATGCGATGCTGGGTATTCAATTATCACTGCAAGAAATGGCAAGTATACTGGGCTATAAAAACAAAAAAAAATACTTTGCCTGAATTTTCAGTTGCGTGGCACTTACAAAACTTGTAGCAAATATAAGGAACTTGTTTTATCCACTGAAGAACGGCCAAGCCCGAAACGTTTGGAAACATTAGCATAAAAAAATGACACTTTTCGTTTACTTCAAGTGAACATCTTTATACTATTTTAGTGCTATGCAGCCAAGGAGTATTTTCCGTTATGTTAAAATGGGCTACAATGAGCCCGCATACATAATGTATACAGGTAAGATACTCACAGATAAGGATGTCTATATATACGGGCTGTGTACTGGCCAGTATACATTTGTATTCTCAATCTTGACCCTGGGAAATACAGCCCTGATGAGTCTTGGTATACCATGACGTACACTGTTCCGTATATAGGTCGACCGAATACGTCATTTTTGTTTTTACCCTTGTACGACTTGTACATTTACTGACAGTATACGATCAGCAAAAGGGCCTTATACCGATTCCCATTTTCTGTAGTGCATATTCTCAGACTCTTAAGCCCCGTTCAAACGGCGCATGATAATCGATGATAGTTGAAAAGTCCAAAACAATCATCAGCTATCATGCGCGTGGTCAAACGGTCAAAACTATCATTGACTATCATGGGATTTTTGAACAGGTTCAAGGTGAATGATGTTACATGACAGTCGAAATGATAGTACATGATAGTTTGTGTTCAAGCGCGCGTGATAGCGCGTGATAGTTAAGACTATCATCGACTATCATCAACTATCATTACCGTTTGAACGAGGCTTTAGGTCTTTCAAAATTAATTAAAGAAGTAATAGTATACTTTGAGGAGTACTTCTCCAGAATCGGATCCGCTTCCTTCAACCTCTAAAAAAAAACACGTGAAAATTTGGAATTATTGGACTGTCAACTGCGTGACATTATCATCGTTAGTTAAATTGAAGGGTAAAAAGGCTTGCTTACGTAAATGGCCTAGCAGCATAATTACAAAGGCTAACAACTAAAATATAATTAAATAACTGTCCAGCTAATCGTCCTCGCAAAGTACAGCAAGGACGCAGCTCAACAAGGTCGAACCGAAACACATACAAGGCGGCGCCTCTGAAAGCCGTTATACGGCCCATGTATGGCCTTGGAGCACAGCCTACAGCCAGCTCGAATAAGGTGTATCCTGGTTTTTTGTTTCGTTTTTGGTTTTGTTTTTGTTGTTGTTGTTGAGGGAGGAAAACCGGAGCATCCGAGGAAAAACCCTTGGAGCAGGGTCAAGAACCAACACAAACCAAGCCCACTTATGGCGTCACGCAAGGTTCGAACCCGGGCCACATTGGTGAGAGGCGACTGCTCTCATTACTGCGCCATCTGTGCTCCCTGTTGCTTCATCGTGGTGTCTGACGTTATTGTTTAGTGATGAAAGGTGTGGTCTGTTCTATACGGTGAGACACACACCCCGAGAAAAGTTGTAAAGTCTTTTAGTTCTTTCATACCTCTAGGGACATGCTCACAGTTAAAAAGTTTTAATTATTGTACAAATTATTTTTGCGAGTCTTTAGTTTGCCAGTGAAACTCCAACACAAGTCGCATTTTTTTCTACTTCCCTGTTCCATCATAAAGAGGTACTAGGACCACTTATAATATTTCATCGTTATTCATGTCTTCATTATTTACCGTAAGTAGCATAAATACCTTAACAGTGCTCACAGTGCTTTTTTTTTTCCGCTGGAGCAAAACAGTCACTGGAGTGTGATACAAAAACCAACTTTAAACACGAAGACGCGCTATATAAGGAGTGGTACCTAAGGTACGTTCGGATTATGTGTCAATCAACCATCGACCCATACAGAACTCCGTGAAAATCTGTGCCATAAAAGACCGCTTCTGAGCAACAAGTTTGTAGTATTTTGTGACTTTCTTGTTTTCGAGTTCCTCAGTGACTTTTATCGGCATGGAAAAAAAATGTGGAGGTTTGTAGATTCTGAAATAGCCGTGCCAATGTTTGAACGTTTCGGGCGCTAATTTGAAATTCGAAATGGTTTGCTTACGCCATCACACATTGGTGACAGTGAAACTAAAATGCAAATGAAACAGGGGGCGGAGCCTTTTCTTTTTATAGCGCGTCTTCGTGTTTAAATAGAAGCTTGATCGTTTCAATATCGGTTTTAAAACCGCAGAAAGTCTAAG
>JAEMWC010000034.1:1572500-1677500 GCA_016490735.1 Pachyseris speciosa | reverse complement strand
GCCATGAAAGCGGCCCCAAGTCGGAATCGAACCGACGTTCCCCAGTTACTAGTCGGGCGTGATAACCACTACACTACCGGAGCAACCACGCTGGCAACGCGGCCACTTTAGAAAGTGAGTAGTATCGCACGTTGGCCATTCCTCGGAACATTTTCCTTTCGAGACTTTAGTGTGTTTCCTGGCTTCTAAATTCCCTGGACGGGAATTAGAAATATATATATGTAAATACCTTCGAAGCCATGAAAGCCGTAGAACAATATACTAAAGGAACCATGCAAACACAGTTTGCCACTCAGCTTTCGACACACATCTCTGTTGAAAGAAAAACTTTTTGCCCCGAGTCGGAATCGAACCGACGTTCCCCAGTTACTAGTCGGGCGTGATAACCACTACACTACCGGAGCAACAACGCTGGCAACGCGGCCACTTTAGAAAGTGAGTAGTATCGCACGTCGGCCATTGCTCGGAACATTTTTCTTTCGAGACTTTAGTGTGTTTCCTGGCTTCTAAATTCCCTGGACGGGAATTAGAAATATATATATATATATGTAAATACCTTCGAAGCCATGAAAGCGGCCCCGAGTCGGAATCGAACCGACGTTCCCCAGTTACTAGTCGGGCGTGATAACCACTACAATCGGGGCAAAAAGTTTTTCTTTCAACAGAGATATGTGTGTCGAAAGCTGAGTGGCAAACTGTGTTTGCATGGTTCCTTTAGTATATTGTTCTACGGCTTTCATGCCTTCGAAGGTAGTTACATATATATATTTCTAATTCCCGTCCAGGGAATTTAGAAGCCAGGAAACACACTAAAGTCTCGAAAGAAAAATGTTCCGAGCAATGGCCGACGTGCGATACTACTCACTTTCTAAAGTGGCCGCGTTGCCAGCGTGGTTGCTCCGGTAGTGTAGTGGTTATCACGCCCGACTAGTAACTGGGGAACGTCGGTTCGATTCCGACTCGGGGCAAAAAGTTTTTCTTTCAACAGAGATGTGTATCGAAAGCTGAGTGGCAAACTGTGTTTGCATGGTTCCTTTAGTATATTGAATAGAATTCGATGTTTTTGAAAATGCTGTTCGTATAGGCACGTGTGGAGCTCGCACCGCCAACGTTCACACTGTGTTCAAGGCTACTGGTCCAGATAGACACCCTGTTGAGGACGCTAAGTAACGAAATTGCATACCCTGTTTTGTTAAGATTCAAGACACTGAAAACCATACCCTGTCTGGCGGAAAATAACCGTTTCGGCCAAACAAGGGTGTACTCTCCCACCCCACGGGTCAAACGTGCAGCACTTTGAATTGGTAGTGTTGGTTGCCCAGATGCTGACACTGAGATCAGACGTTATCTACAAATAGGATCTTAAAATAAGTTAGAACAAGGCCTTTTAATTCCAACAACGATTCAAGTCGGAAAAATTCCGAGAGAAGGCTTGATCCAGTGACCCTGACCTCCTCCCCTCCTCTTTCCCACGCCTCCGCTATAGACGTGAGTCAGATTTACTATATAACTACCTGATCTAATCTTGTAAAATGATTGATTATAATATCACCACCACACGTTGAAAATTCTCATGTCAAAATACGACTATTCCCCATAAGCTTAACATTTATAATTTCAGCGAAGTTTGTCGGACTTCCGGTCAGCAGTCTCCACTTCCATTTCCGGTCTACAAGTCTTCCCGAAACTTCCCGACAACAACTTCATGGCGACTGAACACAATGTATGGCTCGATTATAGCCGAATGCTTTATTCTTTGTCTTCACAAGCGTGTATTTGTTTAGTCCATAAAATCGTGATTTGTTTGATTTCTTCAATAAACGCCGATGGATGGATATTACAGCATCAACGGAAGAAACCACAAATACCACGAACGTGTTTATTACATGCGGATCGAATCCACCATTAACAGTGGTTTAAAACAGCTGAAACATCCCTAGTGAGCCGAAGTTCAATGGGAGACACTGGGAAATTGATATAACTTTTCCAGTCGGCACTAGATTTGGTCGAGAGAGACGAGCGAAAAGAGAAATGGACGCGATAATAATATGCTGCATAAATTACCAAAGTTGACAAGGTAGGCGTTTTGTCAAACTACGTTTTCATCAACCGTAATGATCTAAAGCATCATACATCAAGTTTAACCTTCAAACAAGATGATAGAAAATATGTTAAGATCTTGAACGTCCACCCTGATCATTTTTAGAGCAAACCAGTGCAGTCTGAAAATGGCCAAATTTGATATTTATTGAAAATGCACCTAATGTGTTCATCGCCAATGGCCAAAATATGATTTTCCCCAAATAGATTTTCTAAGGGGTGGAGGGTCAAAAATTTTCATTTCCAACTTTGCTTCACTTTCTCAGAGACCTGCTCTTAAGGTGTGACAAAAGTATATACAGATATAAAAATATATGTTCTAATTATCCTTAATAAAAACTTTCCTTTTAAAAGCTGCAATACTTTGAGCCACTGAAACCACAGGTTGAATGACCTGCTCCCAACTTCAGTGGCTTCACAGCTCAGTTGCTTAGAGCATCGCAGGGTATCGCGAGGTCTTTCCCTCTTTCCCCGCGTTCCCCTCGCTTCGCGCGCGCCCGTTTCCCTTCCTAGCGCCTGTCACGCTGGCTACAAGGCAATAGTGAGGAAGTCGACTCGAAACCCCATTAAATCCCCAAGGACAACACAACAGCTTAATGGTAACTGATCTATAATCAATATAATAATAATAATCACTTTATTTAAGTCTCAAATGTATTTAGCCGAGCACAGATGCTCTACTAATTGGGGAGACGAAATCAAATCAACTCTAAATAACTCAAATGAAATCAAATGTTGGTTTTGGGGGAGAGGGGAAAACCGGAGTACCCGGAGAAAAACCTCTCGGAGCAGAGTAGAGAACCAACAAACTCAGCCCACTTATGACGCCGAGTCCGGGAATCGAACCCGGGACACATGGGTGGGAGGCGAGCGCTCTCACCACTGCGCCAACTCTGCTCCCTTAAGGTTCCCTGCCTTAAGGTTCATCATAATTTGAGATCAAAAGATGCAAACTTCCGAATGTTATGAAGTATATTCCTGGATCGATTACTATGAAAGCAATGTTAACCGTTCCACGTATCGTGAGATAGTCTGAAGAGCTGCAAGCGACTCTGCGAGCCAAAACAATGGCTGGCTTTTTGAACAGGTTTTCTTTCTTCGTGACCGCAATAACAGCAGAGAAGCTGCAAAACAGCTCTAAAAAAGGAGAAACGGCTGCGAAAAGCACTGTATTTTAGCTGTCTGTTTGGAAACAGTGGTGTCCAGAGCAGGGAATTACCGACGTAATTGGAATTACGAGTCCGTTGATGGAGTGACGCCGAGATTAATAAACAAACAAGGACAAACAAGGCGAAGATAACGAACTAGAAAGCCTGAAGGTAATGTTTACAGCGCTTGATAGACACTTAGCAAACAAAGTAGCCTTATAGCTATAGCCTGTAATTGTTTAGCCAGTTTTTACAGCTAAAAACGCTTTAAAACATTGAGAAAACTGTTGTTTTGGTTCACCTTAGCTTCGTTGCGTTGCTTCTGCAACGTTAAGAAGCTATCTCGCAATTTTTTCATGTATATTATTAATAAGTAATCACATGATTTTTCTCGTGCAATTTGGAATAACTAAGCACTTGTGAATTTTTTCAAAGACCACAAATTGCACTCGCCCTACGGGCTCGTGCAATTTTGTGAGCCTTCGAAAAAATTTACTCGTGCTTATTTATTCCAAATTGCACTCGAAATCATGTGATTACCTATACATAATGCTGCCAGAAAATTGGCGTATTTGGGAAAAGGAACGTGAGATGCGTTAAACATTTTTTTCTCATTTGTACTAGTTAACCAGTAGCTAGAGGATACTTTTTATTCCAATTAGGCTGTTTCATTAGGAAATTATATTTTACCACAATTGCTAGTAATCTCGCAATCCGATTGGCTAATTTGCTGTTGTCGATAAGAGTCTAGACAACGCTGCTCGAGTCATCGTATCGCGCAATGCCTTTTTTCAGCTCGCGCTCTGAAATTAACATTTTCTTTGACGTTGATATTGTGGTAAGAAACAAATAGAATGTGGTTTTGCGTTGTCTATACTCTTATCGACAACGATATTCGCCATCACAGTGGTCAAAATTTGCTGTGGACTCATTCGGTTGCGCCTCGTGAATCCACAACATTTTGACCACTATGATGACGAATATCGTTGTCGATAAGAGTATAGACAACCCAAAACCACATTCGATTTGTTAAATTTACCATGAATTATACACATACTTTCTTTACATCAATATGAAACAATTTCTTGGCGCTACTGTTTTTTGCAATGTACAAAAAGGCCAGTTTTCATCATGTAACCCGTGAGAAAAAGAAAGTCGCCTTGGGTAAAGACTTTTCGAGCGTTACACACAAGAGATCATATAACACTGAGAAACACAAACACAAGAGTCCATGTGCAATAACACTGAGATGCACAGTACAAACGTCCATACAAAGAATGGGAAGCACAGACAAAAAGTCTACATAAACCGACTAAAAAACACAAGCTAAACAGTCCATACAAACGCTGAGAACACATGCGCACAAGAATCCACAAAAACACAACGAAAGAAAGCGCAAAAGTCTATACAAACACTAGGAAAGACAAGCACAAGATCGAGTCCACAAAAACAATGGAAAGACAAGCACAAGAGTCTATATAAACACTAAGAAACAGAAGGGCTAGCCTTCATACAGACTATAAAATACAGCCATAAAGGTGAATACAAAGACTTGGAAGCACAAGAGCAAGACTCTACAAACACTGAGAAACACAAGCGCAAGAGTCTTTTTAAACACTTCGAAACATAAGACAAGTACAAGAGTCCATACAAACACTGAGAAACGCCAGCACGAGTGTCCACAGAAACAGTGAGACTGTCCACAAGCACAAGAGTCAATACCGACACTGAGAAACGCAGGCACAAGAGTCCACACAAACACAGAGAAACACAATGCAATCGCAACAATCTATACCGTATTTCCATCTATACCGTATTTCCTCATATTGGCACCCGGGCACTTATTTAAAATTTCGGCTAAAAGGGGTAACGCTTATTCGAAGGAGGGCGCTTAATCGAGAGGGGGGAGGGGTGGGGGGTGGGAGGAGGGGGGGTATTAATTTTTTTTTAACGAACTGTAACTCCATTTTGGCTAATGCACATAAAATAAGTGTGCAAGCACAAGGAGGTACAAATAACTGGAAGGGACTTAGCGAAAATAGCCTGTTCGCCTATACGCACTGATGCCGGTGTAGTTGAAGGTTAAAAGGTTGCAAATGAAGTGACAATGGAAAAAGGTTTTCCTTGTATCCCTACTATTTTTAAAAATAATTTAGGGTAGAGGGAGCGCTTATTCAAGAGGAGCGCTTGTTTGCTATTTTGGCCGAAGGGTGGGCGCCTATTCGGGGGAGGGCGCTTTTTATAGCGTGGGCGCTGCCTGCGAGTAAATAAGGTATACAAACACAAAAAGGGACCACGCTTGTTGAACACGTCAACCCTTTTAATCCATTGTTGTCTGTACAGGCGCATAACACACCTTTCACATCATGACCAAATCTGGGAAATAGCAAATAGCAGATTGATCTAGATTGGTAGATTTCCAGTTCTAAATGGGTGTGCAGCAATTGGTGTGATTTGACCTATAATCGTGACACTTTTATGGTAGGACTCTAATATCTGACAGTTCTAGTAGCCCATTTTTTGTTTCAATTATTTGAAGAAAATAACTTCCAGTTTTGTTGAGTGAGCTTGACATAACATCAAGCCATATCCCAAGTTACCATTTTTGCCCCTACAATTTTATTTTCATGTTTTGTCCCATCAACATCAGAAAAAAATAATTTGAAAATCATCATAACTAACTAAGTAATTAATTTGTGATGGGGATCAGCAAATTGTATACCAAATTAAACAGTTCGTAAATAGGTTTCGTGTTTTACGAGGACCTCAATATACAGATTTATTTCGATTTTTTCTTAATCGTTTTAAGACCTTACTCAAGGAATGTTTTGTGTTGGACCTTGTGAAAGGTGTCCTAAAAGCCTTCGATAAAACCATGTCACCGTTGTCACAAAACCAAAATCTGATGAGCCTCGAAAAATTTGGAAAAACTAATGCTACATTTTTTTCTCATTTTGCGCACTTTGATGTGACATTTAGGGACGACTACTCGCACTTTGAAGTTAGGTTCCTCATATCAAGAAATGTAAAATCCTATGACCTTTTTAAAGGATCGAGCCAGATAACAATTCCGTGAAAGAATTTTTTCTAGAAATGATAAATGGTTTAGAAACTTGCCTCGTTTAAAGCACCACAATGTACTTGAAATTAAGAAAGGACATAAACGGGTCAGGAAGGGTATGAAAATGCCTACCTTGGCAACACTGTCGTTTTACCAAGCTATTGACTCAGTTTGGTTTAATTAATTTCTTACTTTAGAAAGCATCCCCTTATATCCGCTGATATCTCTGCGAGCCAAACTTTATAGATTTATATTAATTTCAAATTTTAGTACTTGAAAACGCCAACACCACATTTCATGCAAAACCATTAATCTAAACTAAACACCCTAATTATCGAAAGAGAACCCCTCAAGGAACGAAAATCTTTTCATTTCCTCGTATACTCTCTTTATCTGCCCAGCAGGCCATTCTATAAAATGTCGTGTTATTGAAGGGACAGAGTCCACAATGTCTACGCAGTCCTGGATATAGTTTTCCGAGCACTTGATTTCCAGGAAAGCGCATATTTTTCTGAGAGTGTCCGCTGGGTGTTTCACTATATCCATACTCGGAATATCAAGCACTTGCCCTGGGAAAGCCATTCTAGCCTTTTCGCTGCCCTCGGCATCCAAAAAATATCGGCGTATTTTTTTCTCCAGTATTTGTGGCGCAGCAACCTGGGGATAAAAATCAGGAAGATTCGGGATTAAAAGGGAAAATATATCAACTCTTTTCTACCGTTAGAGATGATTCAGTTAAGTTACGTTTTGCGTTGTTGCGTGGTTTGTGCTGGTGCTTCAATAAATTCAAAGAAACAGAGGTGAACTCATCCAAACGTTTTGGGTAAAATGCTCCTGTAAAGCCCCGGCTAAACGATCAAACATTTTCATCCAACATCGTGTTGGACGAACATCACGGTTTGACCGTACCGTTTAGCCGCCTCTCTCAACATTGCATTCAAATGGTTTTCCATGTTTGATCTAGATCAAACATTTCATCCAAAATTTCGCGTTACGAACAAATGTTTCATCCTTTAGCCACCCCAACCAAGCCACAACGTCGAAATTTCAGCGATAATAGGCAAAAATTGTTCTGTGGACTCGCTTTGTCTTGTGTTTGGTCAAACATTGTTTCTCCGTTTAGCCACCCAACGTTATGTTTGACAAACACGATTCTAGATGAAAATGTTTGATCGTTTTGCCGGGGCTTAACACTAACACAAATTAAGATTTCTGTTGAATTTGTTACATGTGAGTAACATGCTGTTAGTTTTTAAGGTTATTCTCGTTTTGAAAAGCAGAACGTGATGTAGACTTGGTCTAGTCTCAATCCACCGTTTGCTAGACGTAAAACTGTTTCCACTGTACTGTCACAGTTTAAATGAAACTAGACTAGAATCCTTTTAAAAAGACCCATGTTCATCCAAGATTCTTGGCGCGCCGAGCTGAATTTCGCAAGGACAGAAAATCCGCAAATCGCCAGTGAGCGCTATTTTGTGAAAATAATCTACGATAATCCGGCTATTGCTATTTTCGCTATCGCTATCGCTTCCCCGATTATCGCTATTTTTTGTGCCATCGTTCAAGGTTTTCTTACCACTCTTTCTCTTCATTTCCGTCGATATTTTCTACAAGAGTCGTCGTAGCGGTAAGGAAAAGACCTTGTTGAGCCGTTGGTGTTGTTGTTGAATCTTGGCGGGCTCTGTCTTAAAAATCATTTTATTTTGGGGCCATGAGTGCTGTGGATGTTTTGCAAGTTCCAAGTACCGCCATTTTGGTATATCATTCTTCTCTTTCCCAGGCTTTTAACGGATAGAAATTCTTGGTAAACGACCGAGAATGACAACGAATCCTTGCGGCAAGATCGAGGGAAAATTAAACTTGTGGAAATCAAATTTCCAAGAGTGTCCGATGTTTAGCCTAAACATAAAAAAATCGATTTATTTATTAGTGGAAATTTTACAGGTAACAAACTTTCTTTATTATCTTTATTTCTTCGCTGTTGTAGACAATCGTAGATTATTCGACAGGGCCGCCATCTTTTTTGTTTTAATTTGAACCGCTTGCAAATTTCTATAGCAACGATCATCCAATAGCATCTCGCCAAAGAAAGAAAGTAATTGACAGCTTTCTAGACTTATCTGAAGTGACTCAGCCCCTCATGTCCATCATTTCTTGCCATGAACGAATGAAACGGACCGGAGAACGGTTTTGCATCCGATAAATGAGCTGCCATCGAATCGAACGCTGTTAATTTATCTTCTCAGGTAAGCCTTATGGAGTATTAAAACTAAAATATGTGGACTAGGAATATTCAGGACGACATATTTCATTCTTGGAATCCTTTACCGCGTCGCTTTTAGGTAGCCATAAATGCAAGCGAAATGATCGACTTCCCTCGCTTACTCAGTCCGCAGTGAACGTATTCAAAATGAACCACAGATAACTGCAGCCTTTTTGGAGGAACTGGTGTCTTTCGGCATAAAAAGATCGAAACATATCACAGCAATATAGGAAAATGAATTGATTCTCATTTCGTTGTATTGAGTTATTGTTATGCTCACCCAACTGGACTCAGTGGGAGAATCTAGTAAACCAATGAAAGCGGCGCAACAATGAAAAAAATTGAAAAGGTTAAAAACAATAACAAACGTGCGCAAGGCCTCTTGGGTGAACATGCGTCCTTAAGCGTTTGGTTTTCCAAAGAATTTGTAAAAACAACATCTGACCAATCTCGTCCCCATAGCCTACGTTACCCTTGTCCAGCGGAACGGGCACCGGACGCTTTGGAAGAATCCAAAACCGGAACCAGAAAATCCTGGTTCCGGTTTGATTGCACCTGCGTGAGGTTTCAGGACAAAATGGCGGCTGTTGATCATGTCAACACGTTCAGTAGGACCAATTCAGGGCAGTCAGCAGGGGCGATTCCACGGTAATCGACCAACAATCAGAAAACAGTCACATACATGGGGTAGAAGCTAACTTGTGAGCAATTTCCTTTGTATAACACGACTCCTTCTAAGGATCCATACATCAATTCTTTTAAAGGAGGCTTAGTTACACCTTGCAAGTTTAATTAAGCCTTACAATACCTGCTTAGAGGATACTTATAATATATGTTCGGATTTTCTAGAATCATCGTTTCAGTGTTAGCTTAGAAAAAGGCCGATGAGAGCTTAGCCTCAACAATAGTCCCACCTCAATTTTTGTTAGCCCACCCAGACGTTCTTACTGTAGCTGCTATCTGGAGAACAAGATTTTTAATGATGTACTGAAGTAGAAAATCTTCATGGAATGGGTTGAGGCGATAGTTCAGGGATAGTTATATGTGAAGAGCACTTAGTATACTAGTGGAATGAGGAGTAAACAAATTAAGATTTTTACTGACTCAGCAAATTTAATTGAAGATTATCTGATATAATTATTTTTTTTTATTATTTTACTTTTACAATGAGGCAGTGTTTCAGTACCTTTTCTCATCATTGTGTAATTTTTAAGTGCAAATAAAGTTTCAATATCATTGATGGATTTTTTTGGTTGTATCCTATATGGTCATTGAGCTTTTCTATTCAAAACTTGCAATCCCTTTCCCCACCTTGTCTGTTGGATGGTTTCATAAAAGATACATTTATTCTTCAAGTATACACATTACATGAAATATATTTTCACCCATAAAGAGTTCCATAAAAATAAATGTGACCTCTAAGGAATTTAACATGGCCCCCTTACTTGTCCTTGGCCTGGGGGAGGGGGATTGCATATTTATTATGCCACAACACAGTTTTTGTAACCACAGGCAGCCCAGACATACTGTATGTGTAATTACAAGCTTAATGTTCTGCATATAGTCAAAATATTGATGTAAAAGTTCCAAAATAAATATTGTTTCAATTTAATATCACTATGTGTTTGTTGTCTTGCTCAATAACTGGTCTATTTTGAGGTGCTTCTGGCCTGTTCGCCTACTTGGGAGCCATTATTCTTACACCTATATTCACGGTTCAAAGGGTGTCTAAAAATTCGAAATACTCTAAAGAAAAGCTCCCTTACCTTTAGCTGAAAGCTTCCTTGAGTGTCCTGGCCGGTTTAAATAGCGATTTTTCGCTTTTTGTTACCAGACGGATCTTCCACTAACGCTTAAGTGGAAGATCCGTGAACCGTGCATATAGGTGTAAGAATAATGGGTCCCAAGCGGTTATGATAGCAGGCGAACAGGCCGGAAGCACCGCAAAATAGACCAGTTATTGAGCAACACAACGAACACATAGTGATATCAAATTGAAACAATATTTATTTTTGAACTTTTACATCAATATTTTGACTATATGCAGAACATTAAGCTTATAATTACACATATAGTATGTCTGGGCTGCCTGTATTGTAACACCTCTATTTATGAACAAATTAAAATCCTGAAAATAGAATACATACCTGACCCCCACACCTGGCTATTAGAATTCTGGAAATCCTGTACATTTATTTTCTGTATCCTGTATCCTGTATATTTATTTTACATAGTCTAGTCCTAAGGGCTTTTAGATCCCTTTTAAGATAAAACAAACCCTACCCAGTTCTGGTCATGTATGGAAAACACTTTCTGCATGCAAGTGTCTTTTCCAGTATCCCAAGCTTAGCCTGCACACCTACAGTAACTTTGTAGAATAAGGAAGACATAGTATAGTCCTAAGGGCTTTTAGATTCCTTTTAAGATAAAACAAACCGTGATTTGTTTTTGCCTGCACGTCCAAGGCTAAATCAAGGAGACACCAAATAAGAGGCAATCTTGGGTCCATTAAAATACAGATTGATTCAAAAGCACTTAGGGCCCGTTTTTTATCCACAATTCTGGAATAAGAGTGGTTGGTACGGCATTCATTCGCAACGTTCTGTTCATTCTGCCCCTGGGAGCAGAATGGATGGAATGGCGTTCTGTCCATTCCGGAATAGGAATGCGGAATAGAAAAACGCGCGCATTTTACATTCTGGCCATTCTCATTACAGAATTGTGAATAAAAAACGCGCCCTTAATTTTCCTCTGACACTGATATATGGTAACCTTGCAATAAACGCAGAGTACGAGCAGTATGAGCCAATAGGAACTGCTCCTATCGCCAAATATAGAATGTTTTATTCAGTTTGATGCCCAGTACCCAAATCATGAATGAGAAAAGAGTGTTGTACTCGTTCCCTGAGTCAGACGTTTTTGGCTTCACCATTCATCACAACTTGACCTTGAAGGACACATTGCATAGAAAATGACAGAGGTCTCAAACAGCATGTATGATGAAAAATAGCTGGAGAAAATAATTCAATAGTTGTCTATAAATTTATTCCTTTTTTTACCAACATAACCAAACATCGCTGCTCCAGTTTTAAACTTAGCCCCATTTTCAGTCCCTTATAATAAGCCTTCTCTCTCATAAGTGCAACTCTCCTCAAAAATAGATGGAAAAAATCAGCCTCTGAGGGAGTATTAGAGAGATTACGGTATATGTATAAATTATTTATTACACAATGGATCAATCTCATTAAAGACGACTATTTTCCTTTTATATATTGAATCAATTCACTGTCAATTTCTGGGCACGGAAACCATATTGTTGTGAAATTGGACCACCACATTCCTCGTCTAACTTACGCCCTCTTTGACCATGATCTGCACATTGCCCCGCTTACTCTAACACTTCAACAAGATATTTCAACTCTTTTATCACTGGTTTTGATGTGGAAAGTTTTATATACACACGAACGGCACAAATACCTTGAACATTGGTCGGAGTACATGTTGTAAATCGACATCTGAGCTGTTTAAGAGCCATTAAAATTCCATCTAATTTTGCGTTGTCTCTACAAAATTAAACGCGGTGGTTTTTAACCGCAATATTACAACGACAGTAATTTTCCTTTGTTTCTGATCATTTCTGCAGCTTTCGTGGGACTCGTTTAATAATTCCGCCATTGCTTGACACTTCGCGAAAACAACTTCCGATTCGGTCATGTTTATTGCTTTGTTTTTACCAGCCAATCAGAAGAGTCATTGTTTGGATTCGACCAGAGATTCGTATCCTTGGCGCTGAACAAAAGGATCGCAGCCTCTGGGAACGAGATTGAAATCTGACGTATAATGGGATTTTCCTGCAAAACACCTCTTTTATGGTAACCATCCAGAGCAATAAGTGGCGTGCGTTTTCTAGACTGTATTCAGTGAACTACAAATTTTGTAAACTCAAGAATTCACTGATTTCTACTATGAAATCCAGACTTTGTTTGGTTTATGTGTTAATTATTTCATTATCATTATCAAGTCAATGTTAATTGATGTCTATAAGAGTTACAAATAAAATATACATAAACACACATATCAACTTTCTCTACTCCCATATAGCTTGGCTAATCGAGACGGGCAGAGGAAAACATATGGTAATTCAGAGAAGGAAGATAGATCTATATATACGATACAAAGAGATGAGCTAGCGTTATTACGATACAACGTTACAAAATTACAAGCTTGTTTTACATCTTATGTCATCTTGCTTAATTTATTAATTAAAGTAGGTGTGTCAACATAATTATCCCCCAATTCCAAAATATGTAAAAGGAGCTGATGTAAAGAAGCCTTAAATTTGTGTTTAGGGAGGACTCGGATACTTTGAGGAATACTGTTCCAAATTCTTGCACCAAATTAGAAAATGAATGTTTTCCTGATTTGTCCTGGTATATTTAATGTTAAGACTACCAACAAGTCTCTGAAAACCTAGTATGACAGCTATGCACATGAGTACGATGAAAAATTAGGTTAAAAAATGTTTGCCGGTAAAACAATATTAAAAACGCGGCATGCATAATAGTGCAAACTGACGTACAGTATTGAAAGTTCAGCGGTAGAAGTTATATTGGTTGAATATCTGTATGGGGCAAAGTGAATTAAACGAAGAGCGCGTTTTTGCAAGATTAGTAGTTTGTCCGAGTCTTCTTAAGCAGCTTGGCCCCACACCGCAATACCACAAGTAATGTAGGGCTGAATGAAAGATCGATATATGCTTAGTAAAGTATCAGTGGGAACAAAGTGTCTCAATCTTGAAAGAATTCCAAGTTATTTGCTGATCTTTGAGGAGATCAATGATATATGATGCTTCCAAGTGATCGAGATTTGAGTCGTTGAGAATACCATCATCACCATTATCATTATTGTTGGTGTTTATGTGCTGTTATTACTCGATTGACACGAATAATCTTACCCTAGCAGCTCAGTTCATCTTTACGTTAGGCGATAAAGTCACAATAGAAATTATACATGTTAAGACCATTTTCTCCAGAAAAAATGAAATTTCGTATGCCACAGTATATACTCTTGTGGAATGTTAACAAATATCGAGGGCACCTTGACCATATTTGGATACTTTTACGAATGCAAGTATAGTACCTTTTCACTATGCACTCCATCACGTTTGTTAATATCCTTATCTCGCAAAACCATTGTGGCAATATTGTCAAATGGATTTCTAAACACATGAACAAACTTCACTTTAACTCCGGCTTCCTTCTGTAACTGACGTACAGCATCTACACCATTCGGTTGCAACATTGTTCGGGCTGTACCTGTACCTTTCTTGTCACCAACTACCTGTGGATTAAAAATAGTAAAGTGTCCTGGAAACTTCCTGAAACTAACAACAAGAAAGTGTATTAAGCTGCAAAATTATCAAGCACGAATAGAAGAAGAAGAGGCATCATCGTCATCATTATCATAATCATTGCCATGACCACCATAGTCGTTGTCATCGTCATGTAATGTTTACGCAAATGTCAATGTCACCGTCAATGGCTATGGCAATGGCGAAGTAAATGTTTCGATCCGTCTTATTTGATCTGTATACAGGCAGAGTGTTAGGATGAACAATGGAATTAAAGAGATTCTTACCACTATTGATTAGAGGAAAGTTCGCTTGTAGGCTAAACGTAGCCTTCACAAAACACCATGACCTAGACTCACTAACAACAGTTTTGGCCTCAATTCACGTTTACAAATACAAACTCCGCTTTTCTTCACTGAACTTATTCTCTGCTTGAGAAAACTGGTTGAGTTCTCAGCTAATACTATCTTATTTATATATTAACTTTGAGTTATAACTTTGGAGTTATAGAACTTTCTAGATAGTCTAATTTAATTAACAGTACACATAAGTCTATTTACAGCAACTTAGGCTCCGTCCTCACGTATTCGGATAATTTTGGAAACGGACATTTTATTTTTCCGTTTTCCAAAAAGTACGCGTCCACACGTAGCGTATTCGAATCGTTTTCACCTGTCCACACGTAAACGCTAAAAATGATGGAAATATGATATCTCTCCTCACAGAGCATGAGCAATGTAGACCAGGACAGAGTAGACTCGATGTATGACATCACCGCCATCCTCATGATCATTATAACCACTATCACCATCAACATCACCATAGCGATCAAGGTCATCATCATCATCATCATCATCATCATTTTCATTACCATCATCAACAGTATTGTCGTCACCATCGCCATGACGGTCTCGGTCATGGTCATTGTCATCGTCAAAATCATCATTTTTGTTATCACAGCTATCATCATCATCATCAACAGCACCACCATCATCATCATAATCATCATCGTCATCATCCCCATCATCATCATCACCATCATCATCATCACCATCAACACTATCACCACCACCATCACCATTACCAGCACCACCATCATCATCATCGTCATCATCACTACCATCATCATTATCATCACCATCACCACCACCACCATCATGACCATCACCAACACCATCACCACCGTCACCACCGTCACCACCACCACCACCACCACCACCACCATCATCATCATCGTCATCACCACCATCATCATTATCATCATCATCATCACCACCACCATCATCATCATCACCACCACCATCATCATCATCATCATCACCACCACCACCATCATCATCACCACCACCACCACCACCATCATCATTAGGGACCTTAAGATACTGGACGCGGCGGCCTTGAAGAACGCGGTCACGTCCGAGAGGGCATGGGTCGTGAGCGCCACCTTCAGCGAGGGAAAAACAAACCTTAAGATTTGCGATGTGTGAGCGGTGGCCGAAACGAGTAACAACAAACAGATTCAGTCAGATAATCAGGGGGTTTCGCCGTTATGACTTCGTTTAAGAAAACCTAAGAGCTATTAGCAGGATGTTATTTGGCCGACATCATTTCTGAAGAAGAATTCATGCTGCAGCTTTTCAAAGAAACATCAATGTAGCGTGCGAATTGAGGTTGTCCGCTATTGTTTGCACACACTTTTCCTCTTTCATCTGTCCTTACTTTGTGACGATACAGTTCTAATAACAAAACCTCCCGAGCAAGAGCAAGGTCGTGGTTGTTTGTCCATTCCATTGGGTGTCACACTAAAGGAAGAAAAAGTAGAATTTCAATCAAGCCTTTGGCGCCATTTGAAGAAAGTTAAAGAAACAAGATGAGTATAAAATCCACAGGGTTTTTTTTTCACAAATAATGCAAAATCACTTTCTAGAGCGGTCCTAACCTGCCGCTGATTAGTTTCACAAGACAAAAATCAAGGTGAAAGTAAGAAATAAAGCAATACTCTGGTGCCGCGAGGAAATTTACCTGCTCTGAAGACTTGACGCTCACCTTTCCCTCTATAAACACGCTAAAACCTGAATTATGAAACATAATTCAGCCAAACAATTTAGGAATCTATTTCCTTATAATAAGGTTTAGAAATTTTGTGTAAATCCTGTTATTTTAGGAGAAAAAGTCGCCAAACTTACTCACCTTTCTGAGAGGCCGCCAGAATGAACTTTGTCGCCGCCGCCACTGAGGTGGAAGCCGTCAAGTGGCGTGACATTTATGCAAATTAAATTCAAAACCTTGCGAATTTACTTGCGGTTGGCGTCCTCCTCGGCCGCGTCCAGGCTATCTTAAGGTCCCTATCATCACCATGATCAAGTTCATCATCTTCATCACCATCATCAATAGTATTGTCAGCACCATCGCCATATAACAGTCTCGGTCATGGTCATGGTCATGGTCGTGGCCATCGTCGTGGTTATCGTGACCTAAACCCGTTTATCAGTAGTGGCTATTTGTGCTCAGGAAGGAGAGAGATATGCCACAAAGATAAATCACCAAAGCAATTTTTTTGATTACCTGTACTATTAATACTTGTCTCTGAAAAGCCCCCATGGGGAGTTGACAATAAATTTGTATTGTATTGTATTGTAACTGCAAAAAAAGAAAAGCTAGGCAACAAATTCCGTTTTGTAGTACATGAACAAAAACTAATCGGAATGTTCAACGCGGAAGACATTTTGGTTGCACTGGCGTCAAGTGAAAAGCAAGTCCGTGAGTTACCTCATTGTCACAGAATGGTGCTTTAAATACAACACTCTAAGGTCTCTCTTCGCAGCTTCTATGGCGCTTTCCTTGTGGCCTCGGTATCCCCTACCCTTATTCCATAAATGTTGCTTTACCTCAATATAAGCTTCATATCGACCTTGCCACTGGTTAGGGACAAGATAACCGTATGCATCAGACTTGTTCACGACGCTGCCATGGAACACATGGGACCGTTTGCCTCGTGAACTAGCGTACTCTGAAGCTTTGTACATTAAATCGTAGAATGAGTTGATTGATCCTTTCCATGTACTCGGAGATGATTTCCACTTGGAGAAAGCATTCGTTTCGTGGGAAATCACCATGTGAGAATGAGCGTCCAATAGTGAACCAAGCAGGCTGTGGCGACTTCGCGGATAACCAATAAAAAATAAGATAACTTTCAGGTGACTATAAGCTTTATGAACGTCACTTACTGAGGTTGTTTTACCTAAAGACAAATCAAAACGGTTAGAAGATAGGTTCTGAGAGAAAACAAAAATAAAGGTCGCATTATGTTGGGTGCTCTTGATCACCCTGCTGGATGTTGCTGACTCTTGTTGGCTTCAAACCTTTTGAGCTAACAATTCTCATCCTTCCTTTTGCATTCTCATCGTTGAAGCGTAGCCGGTCCTATGTTAAAACAAGAACCCGAAAAGCTTTGGTCTTGTACACGCGAACCACACGTGGTGTCAAACCATTTGTCTCTCCGAAAATAGCTATTCTATTTGTCGCTGGTGTCGCCAAGTATTTCATTCAAGCCGCATTTGAAACGCGCAACGATGCTACACTCGAGATTGTTTAACCAGCGTCAGCAACACTGCCCAACAACTTTAAATGCTAAAATGTTGGGCACAATAAAGTTAGGTAATGTTAGGAGAGTGTCCACGGACAGGCCTTAAATGAGTGCTTATAGTTTGGCACATTCCGTACCATTTTCTGGAAAAAAAAAAAACTTATCAAATGGTAAATCTTAAGCATTTTTTTTGTAGAGAATTCAACCCCTGAAGGGCATTTTCTTCTTGTGCTAACCTTCAACGTAGTATTTGCCAATTTAGTTCCTGAATGAACTCCCCCAGACTGCTCGGGTTCATTGAGATGAATATTTGTGTAGTTGTAACAAACGCAAGATGAATGTATATTTGAAATGACGGTTTTGCCTCTTGCCTAAGCTCTCTAAGATTCTAATCATTCAATTCCATTCTTACTGTCTGATGCGTCAGCGTGAGGTTTCGCTGTCATACGTTCCTCCTCCTCTGGCTTGCTTTCAACCTGCTTGGTTGGCGTAAAATCATCAACAGTAGGAAATTTCTCTGTAAATATGGAAAGGATAAGATTGTATTAGTAGGTTTTTGACAAAAAAGGTCCGTGTAATTCTAACAGGGAACTGTGTCCCAGGCTGGGACTAAAGTAAAGCCTGTAGAAAAAAAAATATTACTATTATCTCCACTTTCCGCTTTTTAAACAAGGCTGGTGTTAGGAATTGATGTCTGTCTTAGCTCAATGGAACACATGTAATGAGCGTCTATCTGTTCAGTTTACTGACCACCAGGCCCCAGTTGTTCAAAGAGCGGATAATTCTATCCATCGGAGAGGTCGCTGTCCAGCGGATAAATTGTATTGCAACTGATACTTTTCAACGGCTGGATAGCCAGGATTCCACTGGATAGAGTTATCCACTCTTTGAGCAACTGGAGCCAGCTGACAGTTTTCCAAAACGCAGGTTAGATCTTCTCCTGGTTCTTGTAAACCATTGCGTTTATACTTGCATAATGCGCTCGAAAGATGCCATCAACGACTTATTAAGGGCTTCATTAAAAATGCACCGGGAAGCTGTAAAATGTTTCTTGACCTGACAGGCTGTCCCCTCAGATCTTTTTTCAGATCTAACCGATATAGCTGTTGTTTGTAATTTTAAAATTTCTTCTCCAGTTAGTTCGAAACTTCACGAATTATAACTTAAGTTATTTAGTTTCAATGATGTTAGCCTATTTATGTTCCACTGTACTACACTCTAACCCCCTGACGTACATGCATAATCATACCACCACCTTTGTATTTGGGTTTTTTTCCCGAAAATTTAAAGTCTTACTCACAATCTACACTTTTCGAAAGCTAAGCTTTATAGTTATATATTTAAAATTTAAAATTTTGCCATGTCCACACCCCACTTGTTTCTCAATATCTCCTATATCTATGAGTCGATTTAACTTCAACAAATTCTAAACAAATCTGTCTCAACGATAAACGAACAGCTGCTAAAATGAACACTGAGGTGGTCAGAGAAAACTCTCTTGACGAAATATAAAGAAAATTGAGGGAATGCACTAGCATCCCCCCACCCCACTCTACGTCCGAGTGTTAATACAACATATTTTAAACTTCGTTATAAACAATTACAAAAACAACAACAACAAGTCAACAACAACAACGTGAACGCTTATGACGGCACATCTCGAATCATCTATCACGCGTAGAAATGGAGAGCGAATAATCTAATTGCTTTAGCATAAATCTACTAGTCGTTCAAAAGTAAACAAGTAAATTATCTAAATCCCCCTTGCAGACACTTCAAAAACGTATAGAAGCGGTCGCCATTTTATTGATAACCGCTACTCACTATTTCTATTTTCTGGAGATTTAAAGGAGAACAAATGAAACTTGAATTCTAAAAACAAAAACCTACCGTCTGATTCTTGAAATTTTAATTTTAATGGAATACGTTTGTCTTCAGCTAGTCCGTTGGACATGGAATCATTAGCAGCAATCAATTTCTCTGTAAATATAGAAAAGTACACTATCGGTATATTTTGGCACACAATTCTTATAGTGTACTATATGGAGCTGTCTACCACACTTAGCCTGGGCCTGGAATCGCTAGCTAGCCAACCCTGCTCTTGCTGCTGCTACTGCTGCTTCTTGTTCTTGGTTTTGCTCTTCTTCCAGTGTTGTTGTTCTCCTTCTTCCAATCTTTACTATTATTGTTATTGCTATTGCTATTGCTATTGTTATTGCTATTGCTATTGCTATTGTTATTGCCATTGCTATTGCTATTGTTATTGCTATTGTTATTGCTATTGCTATTGTTATTGCTATTGCTATTGCTATTACTATTGTTATTGCTATTGTTATTGCTATTGCTATTGCTATTGCTATTGCTATTGTTATTGCTATTGCTTTTGCTATTGCTATTGCTATTGCTATTACTTTTGCTATTGCTATTGCTATTGCTATCGCTATCGCTATTGCTATTGCTATTGCTATTGTTATTCTCTCCTGTTTTCTGGTGTTTTGTTAGTCATGTCTCAGCAACTCCCCGCAGCTTAGAGACAACACTTTTCGTAACAGGTGGGCAGTTCCGAGGATGGCAGACAACTGTACACTTCCAAAGATGTCAAGTAGATCTAGCTTCCCATACCAAGTCTTTGCGTTTTTCGAGATGTTTAAATGCTGGCTATTATAAGAACTCAGTTATTGCAGGTGGAAATTCTTCTTACCAAGATTCGGGTTTGGTGAACGATGTTGTGCGATGAAGTAATTCCCATTCTTGTTATTCCATGTTATCACTAAAACAGCCACAAGAGATCCAATGATTATCACAGCTGCAAATGTATGTAGTTTCACAGAAGACCGGATCCACATGACGACCTAAGTGGGAGGAAAAAACTTTTAAAGTTGTTTTCTATTGTTTTGCTGTTGTTGTTTTAATTTCCTTTCGAGAACTTTTTTGAGCTATTTTGTATATATAAATTAGCGCTCGTGGTCGGCATGCAGCATTTTTGGGTTGACGGGTGGACCGACCGTTCATCACATTTTGAACCAATTAAATAAAGACTAGTTTAGACGGCATTGTTTCAACTGGAGCTGTAGCAGCCAATCAAATTGCCTCTTTTAAAGGAGTATATCAGAGACTGGGATCGGTAATGGTCAGCAAGTAGACTAACTTACCCATGCGCGTTGATCATGCGCAGAGACACTTAATGGCGAAATGCTGCACGCCATATAACGATAGATGCGTGTCATATTTATTACGATCAGACAAACCAATACCACTATTTTGGTAGTCTTTTCCGGAGAACGCAGCCTTTTGTATTAAACGCATGCGCGAGTTAATAGAGTAGACAGGATTGCTAATTAGAGCCCGCTTCAGTCTCTGGGTGAAAAAAACTATCTCTGGGGACGAGATGGGAAGGGTGTATCATCATTTGAAGAATACGGGGATTGTTTTGTCGATTGACTAGTTGGTGAAAAGAACTGTGTGCGCCGTTGGAATAAGCCGAATTTATCAGACGATAGGGAATTAATATATACTAGATTTAACCAAGCCTAAAAGCGGAGCTCCATGGTTATTATTTTATTTACTTCCGCCAATATTTTGTGTTAAGAACAGTCAACAGGAATTGACCGAGCGGGTAAAAAAAACCTACGACGCGCGACGACCGGATCGCCGGATCACCCCACCTAAAGTAGCTTCTGCCGTCGAGGAAGAAGTCGTTGATTTAATCTCACAAGCTCTCTCTCACAGTGCAGCGCAGCGGATTTTCTAACTGGGTAATGTTATCATGTTGGTTTGGTAGTTGAGCAATTCGGGTTATTTTCAGAAAGACCGTTCTTAATGTTAATATTTCACGTGTCGCAAATAGCGAAATAAAGAAAACAAAATAAAATCAAGCTAATCTTTGACGGCCTCTATCGTCTTTTCGAAAAAAAAAAACGCAAATTCTTAGTGTCACCAAATTCTATTCATGTTTTATTCTTCACTGTTTAACCTTGCTCTTTTCCTTTGAGGAACTGCAAAACTAATGCGAGCTATCAAAAATCTGAAAGTGTTGTTGGTAGTGAAACATAAGTTTTTCAGATTCTGCGATGTAACTAGAAGTAGATGTTTGACATAATTTCTCAGTTGTGTTACATTTACTTACGTCACGGCGATATTGGAATCGTTGCATGTCCCAGATAATGAAAATCCATGGACAATGCATGAAAGGACATCTTTATATTATCAAAACTCCTCGCTTTGTTCGCAAGATCTTTGAACGTAGGAACCCACAGTTGCGTTAAGACTGGCGAGTAACGCGTCGCAAAATTTTGGAAAAGTTTGAATGATGGCCTCAGGGAACTCCTGTCCCGAATATTTCAAAAGAGATGCTTGGAAAATCTTAAAATTAAAACTGCGACCGAACAATTGAATGAAACATTCTTCTGACGTTATCTACGGATAAATCACTGCCAGGTATATTCAATACCGAAAATTTGTGCGAATATACTGAATTACTTACTATGAAAGAAAAATAAAAAACGTTTTGGTTCCATCATAAACCAGAGCATCTCCTTTACTCGATCATTGGGATTGTTGCTGGGTTACCGGTGTCTTCAGCCTCATTTAATTTCCCACGAAGGCACATGTACCGGCACAAGTGTAAGGAGTTCCGCACAGCTGGTTTTGTTGGTGGTGGTTTGCTTTTCTATTTTTTTAATTTATTATTTATTTATTTTTTTATTTATTCACTATTTTTTACCGTGATTACGAAAGTTTACCAGCTTCGCTTTTCCTCAAGATGTTACCATTGTTTGCCATTTCAAAATTTATTTTCACATTGCGAATAAGTACTGAACTCTAAAATCACCGTGACAACAGAAATTCGCAATCTAATAGTGACTATGATTTTAATATAGGGTTTTAAAAATCCAATACCCCATTCACACCAACTAATTACATTTAGAAGGATTTATATTTATTTATTGTGTTTAGTTAGTCTGCAAAAAAGGCGCCGTTAGATTAAAGAGATTCTAATCATCAGCGTTAGTTAACATGAGTACTCCAGAGTTCCAATGATTTCTGGTGAAATTTCACTGAAAGAAGCTCTAGTTTTTGCGAATTTCTGAGTCGTATGAGGTGGTACGAACAGATGTAGCACATAAAGCAAAATGGGTGAAGCGCTCCTTCCGCGCGTTAACACGGTTTTGATTACTCTAATAGGTTCTCCTCAAACCAACTGCTTTGACGTCTCATTTGGTTAAACGAAACCCCAGATTTTTGATCGCAATTTTATCCCAATTTCTCCGACGTATGAAGTGTCCCCATATCCAAACAAGTTTGAAGTCAACGTTGCGTATCCTGCTTCCAATTAGCTTGAACACCCGGTTGGCACCCGTTTAGTGTTCATTTTCCTGTGAGCATGCTTATCATATTATCAAGAACGTAGCCGACAGGGATCTCAGTTGATCGTACTCTCTGACATTACGAATAGTTCGAAACCCATCATACATCACTGACGTATATTAATTTATATTTACAAAATATCTTACCTCTTACACGGCACAACCAGCAGCTTAAAGCAAAATTGGCGCTGGAATAAAATTGCTGAAGAAGGTGAATTGCTCTTGATCAAAAGACAATGCTACGTGGAAAGCCTATTACACATTTAGATATTCTAAACAAGAATTTCACTTAGATCGAATTACAGCATAGAAGAGATTGCTACGTATCAAATCGATGTTTTCGTTTATCTTCTCTTCAACGTTTGATTTATTACGGAACGACGCGATACGTTACAGTGGCGACGAGGTAAACTGGAGAACGAACAGTCAGTGGCGACAAACGGAGCAGCACTTGAAATTCCTGTTGTTAGATCTCCGACGTCAGCTCAACCAGAAGCAAACAACATGGCGAGTAGACCTCCTTTTGATGTTTTCAATGCCGAGTCTGAAGATATCGAGAGCTATCTCGAACGATTGCAGGAATATTTCACCGCCTACGATATTAAGAACGACTCTGACAATGCCGGTAAACGAAGAGCAATACACTTAACATGTATGGGAAGTGGTGTTTATCGGGTGTTAAAGGATTTATCATTCCCGGACGCGCCGAAGACGAAGACGTTTGACCAGCTTGCATCGCTGCTGCGTGGTCATTACAAGCCAACTCGCTTAAAGGTCGCAGAGAGATACAGATTTCACTCTGCAAGCCAGTAACTGGGTTAAAGCATTGTTGAGTCTGTGAGAGAGCTTAAAAGTCTCGCGGGAACATGAAAAATTCACCAACGAGCAGTTGAACGATAGTCTACGCGATCGTTTCATCTGCGGGTTTCACTCGGAGACGATGAAAAGGAAATTATTATCGGCCAACTTCAGTTTTCAAGAAGCAGTGGACGCTGCAATCGCCTAACAAGTAGCAGAGGTCTGTTATCTTTTCCCGGTAATTTTTCAGCCCGCGGCAAAAATTTACAGACGAATGTATGGAAAAATTAAAAAAGCCAGAGAATGTTTTCTGGCACGGCTAAATCCCTCAAATTTTGTCAGTGGAACCCTTTGCCTAGTACTATTAATTAGCAATATTTTTTTTTGCTGAGAAACAAGCGCTTCACGCATTTTTTTTGACAACGGTATTGCATACAAACACTGCAATTTCTGTTCCGTTTGCCTACCCGCCAATATGGCGTCTGAAACAGTGATAACACATATCATTATTCCGTAAAGTTCAAAATAAACAGTAATTGTTAATTTACAAGCACAAAAAGCACCAAGATACAAATCAAATAGAGTTTAACTTCAATAACCTATATTCTCTTATTTTATTCTTAAAAGAACTTCAATTCCTCGCTTAAGCTCTTGAGTTACTTTAACTTTAGACGCATACTGTTTTGTGCTCAATATTACCAGGCTTGTTTATCAATCTTCTCGCTGAAGTAAGTTCCTCTATTTTGCCTATAAATTCCACAGAAACTGATATTTAAGATCATAAGAATTTAGCTATTAAGTAATAACTTACTTACTTAGCAGCTGATTTTCGAAAATGTTTACTTTGGCCGTAGTGAAGCGCTAATCTCCTTCGCAACCGTTTTTCAGTGGTGTCACGGAAGAAAGGGAGTTGCGTGACATCCCATAAACCAGCTGCAAGGGAGACTGCAAGCATCACAAACGGCCAACGGTAAACATGTTCGCAAATCAGCCGCTACTAATGCGTTTAAGTTATAACTCTATAGCTATTATATTTTGACCTTAAATGTCAGTTTCTTTGGAGTGTATAGGCAAAATAGAAGGCCTTACTTCAGCGAGAAGATCGATAAACAAGTGTGCTTATATAGAGGACAAAACAGAAGTGACGTGTCTAAAGTTAAAATCACCTCAAGTTAGAACTTGGCAAGGAATTTAAGTTCTTAATAAGAGCATATAGATTATTGAAATCTTATTCATTTGTATCTTGGTGCTTTTGGGGCCTGTACATGAACAACTACTGTTTACTTTGAACTTTACAGAATGATAATTACCACGCGACGTCCCCGCTTTCATGATCGTTAACTTTCGGCTGTTTTCCCAGATTGTTTTAGAAATATTCAACAGAAAACTTCGCTCTATTAGCTTGTCAAGGAAAAAGGCTTATTTTGATATCATTTTTTGTCAATGCTAAGTGATTCTATGAGATGTAAATAATTTTCGTGCGACTTTCTTTGCTTTAATTACATTTCTTTCGCTTTGTTAACATTTCACGTTCTGTCGCGCGTGCAGTCCAAAGTCCTCCTTTTTTAGTACACGCTGGCGTTTAAATTTGCAGAGCTGATACTTCAGTTCTTATAAATAAAATGACCTTTCTTTCATGTGGCATAACTGCTTTTTCAATTTTAATAGGTTGTTTGCAGCCAATCTCTAGAGACACAGATGACAATGACGAAATGAACAAATGCTGGTGGACGAACAAAAGGAGCTAATGAGAGATGTATTGTTTACGTCCACCAGCATGGCGGCGATGACGTAAAGTGCAAACCACCTATTATACCTGGATCGATTTAGGGCGGCTAAAGTTGGGCGATATTTTCACATTCAAAACAACATACAAAGATGGGGTAAGCAACGAAGGTTAAATACTATACTATAAAGTAATTTTGCTTAAAGGTTTTACACAATATTGAAGCTTTGGAAGTCTTCTAGTTACGTGAGGAAGATGAAGTCAATAGGAGCTTTTGCGCGCCGGTACTGTTTCTTTCAAATTGTTTGAAATTCAGACCAATTTCAATTTTTTGCGAAATTTCGAACTTTTCCAAAATTCTCCAAATGTAAGGCGCTTTGGGATTGTTTAATAACATTTCTTGAAATAATACCCCTAGAGGGTTGTTTGGGTGATAATAATCAAACTTCGATTTTTCAAAACTGATTTGAGATTCTCGATATATTCTGACATTGGCTTTAAATACGTCTGGACGACTTTGACGCCTCTAGCATAAAAACGGCCCATGCCGAGTCGTATTTAATCTCACTAGCTCCCTCTCACAGCGGAGCGTAACACTCTTCGGATTGTCTAACTGTGTAATGTTAACATTTTGGTTTGGTAGTTGAGGAATTCGGGTTATTTTAAGATATAACGTTCTTAATTTTAATATGGCACGTGTCGCAGATTGCGAAATAAAGAAAACGTATAAAATCAAGCTAATCAGTTAGGCCTCGATCGTCTTGTGGAAAAAAAAGTGTTCTCAGTGTCACCAAATTCTATTCTTGTTTTATTCCTCACTATTTAACCTTGCTCGTTTCCTTTGAGGAACTGCATAACTAATGCGAGCTATCAAAAATCTGAAAGAGTTGTTAATAGTGAAAAATGTTTTTCACATTCTGCGATGTAACTAGAAGTAGACTTTCACAATACAATACAATAACCTTTATTTTACGTGGTAAATGTTCTTAGCTAATTAGCTACATTACAGACATACCACAAAAATAAATAAATAAATAAATAAGCTAAAAATAATAATGAAAAGAGAAAATGGCTAAAAAAACCAATATAAAAATATATGTGTGGTTAAAAATATATTAAAACTAAGAGTAGATCACAAGATTGTTACACAATGATATTACAACTAAGCAGTATGTATTTATATGTATTTGCGCAATTGAAATGTAAAATTTGAGAAATCCATCTTGGGCATTAAGTTCTTGAATGTTCCAATATTATTAGCTGCACGGAACCAATCCGGAAGAGCGTTCCAAATCTTAGCTACAGTGTATCGCCACGATTTAAGTCCATAGGTGGTTATATTCACTTTGGGTAGCTCGAGGATGTGTTTTCCTCTAAGATTATAATTAGTTGATCGTTCATGCAATAGGTCACCTATTCCTCTAGGGACTTTATACCCATGGATAGCTTTGTAGACACCGGTGGCTATTTTAACAATTCTTTGATTAAGTGGGGACAGCAGGTTTAGTTGTTTTAGCAACGTCTCGTACGTAGTTGACTTGTCGCGGGTCACAAAGCGAAGGGTTCATTCATTGCGGGCGCGACCGCACGACGACGACGACGACGACGACGACGACGACGGAGTTGCCCAATAATTAATAATATCGTAATAATAATCATAATAATCTAACATGGCGGCCATACTCCAACTGGCCCAGCTACTCGCAGCTAGTTTACAGCGTACTTCTTTGATACTTGGCATCCATCCTATAGTCAATTGACACCTGTCAAAACAAGGTATCCGCTAACCAGTGTCACGTGGCCATATCGCGGGCTCAAGTTAAGACCTCATCAAGGTCAGTTGTTTTGACCGCCCACCAGTACTTGCTTTCGATTGGATCGCAGGCTCAAGCCAAGTGTAGGACACCCGATCCAAATCGAAGCCAAATTTTTGAAGCGCTTTCTGCGGCTCGTAATTTCTCATTCAGTAGGTTTCTTCATTTTGAGCAAAACAACTTCATCTTCTTCGATCGAAGTTTGTTTTTAAATTTGCGTAAAAAGCATACAAATCAAGAACTTGTCAACATACATACATACATACATACATACATACAAATGCCCCATTGTGGGTACTATACCTCGAGATCTACACTATGAGGACAATGCCTTCTAAAGTGGAGATTGAAAAATTGTTGGGAGCGTCTTGATGTGCTTCTGCTGATCATCGAAAACACTCATTAAAATTAAATAATTTCCCACTCTAGCACTATGAGGACCTACACTCTTGTTATTATGCGAACCGAAAAAAAAGCCATTAGCCGGATAGTTTTCGAGAATTAAAAAGCGTACGTTCGACTTCTGCATCACAAAAGTATCCCGAGTAAACGCTAATGGAGCGGCTTGTTTGTTTGAGAGCTATTTACATAGTGGGGTATAGTGGCTAATGAAAACAGAGTTCAGCGCTTGAAAGAAACATTTTGGAAACGAACCGGTGAACACACCATAGCAATAATAGGGACTACGGACTACGAACTACGGCCGTGAGGTGATTAGGACTGGGTCAAAACATGCTGTCAACTTTCTTCCCACCGTCGTGCCCTCACGACGGTGAGTAGTCGAAGGGTTTTGCGTAGTGTTGACTACGAAAGACGAAATGCAAATGGACAGGTTGAAAAAGAGTGAAAAAAAGTAGGTAAATTATTATTTCATCCCATTTTAAAACAACCGTTTCTTGAGAGAGAAACTACTACGTGTTTAAGTCAATTCTATTGAGTTTATGGCCTCAGAGAAGCAATTAAGTTTAGGTTATGTTTGTTCTTATGAAATCGCAGTCGTGAATGACAACATGTGCTGAATCACTCTTCCTCGGCTATTAATTCCTCTGCCAAACTATAGACAATTGAATCTCGGACCTTTTGGAAAGACACTTCTAAAGGAAACTAACCGGGAAAAGGTTGGTCACCAAGGAATGTTTGATCACCAAAAATGATTTCAAGGATAATCCACGGGGATCAGTTACAAATTATGATTTCGGAAACGAAACAGAAAATCCGAAAGTTTCTGTTTAAAACAAGGGCGTTGTGCGATAAATATAAACATAGGTATGACGCAGTCGCAAAACTATAAAATATCTGTCCAATCAGAAGTGCCCGTTCCCACGAGTGAAAGAAACAAGAAACATACCTTTGAAACTTGCACGCAATATTGGGGGGAGTAGCTAAATGTCGAGGGTCGAGGGTGAGCGATTACTTTAGCAGATCCCTATTGTGTGGAGGCAAAAAGCTGATGAATAGAATCCTTAATCCGGGTGATTGATCACCTGCAAGCATTTTTTTTTTAATGGAAAAGGTGACTGAGCAAATCTTATTCTCGGAACTGAAATGGACTATTTTTGTAGCTCCTAACTCCATCACGTCTAAACAACCATTAAGACAATCTTATTACTCGGGCGTGAAAGGCAGCGAGTCTGGGTAAGGGCAGAGTCTGGGTAAGAGTCTGTGTGTGTGTGTGTGTGTGTGTGTGTGTGTGTGTGTGTGTGTGTGTGTGTGTGTGTGTGTGTGTGTGTGTCAAATGGCAAAACTAATAAAATAAAATAAAATAAAATAAACATAACATCCATAATATTAACACTGTTCTAAATGAGGATCTTGCTAGAGTTGAAAAATGGCTAACTGCTAACAAGCTTACTGTTAACGCATCTAAAACTGAGTTTATGTCTATCGGATCGAGGCAAAGGCTAAGCACGTTTCTCAACCCTCCGTCACTTATGATTAACGGTGCACCTATAAGTTACTTCCGCGAAATCTCTTAGTGTTCTTGTAAAATTCATTAATAATTCATAAGACTAACGACCAATCTACGGGTAGTATTTGAGTCACATGTATACATCTCTAAACCCCAATAAAAATCATTAACTTTCATAAAAGTGTCCTGTTCCGCTAATTAGTATGCATTAACTTTCATACAGATCTCTACTGATTAACATTACAAACACGACAAACACAATCTATTGTTTCATTTCACAAGTAACATAAAATATTCGCGTGAGACCTTTATGGGCTTTAAAACGGCTCGCCTGCGGCTCGCCGTTTTAACTGCCCATAAAGGTCTCCCGCTCAAATTTTTATATATTACATATTGACAAGACTTTATCCTGGAATGTTCATGTTGAGAATTTATGCAAGAAAATCACGTCTGGTATTGGAACGTTGAAGAGAGTGAGGTCTTTCGTTCCACACGAGACTCTCTGATCAATCTTCATGTCTATAGTATAGCCTCACTTTGATTACTGCAATTCTGTCCGGGGATGCTGCGGCAAAACCCTAGCCAGTAAACTTCAAAAACTTCAAAATCGCGCTGCGCGTATACTCACTTACTCGAACTATGATGCCAACGCTGATAACCTTATCCAAAAACTTGGATGGATAAAACTTGATTCCCAACGAACAATCCATAAGGCTGTGATGGTTTATAAGTCGCTTAATGGTCTTTCTCCCGATTACCTTAGTTCCAAATTTGATGACCGTAGTAGCGTCTCCCATTACTCCTTAAGGGACACTGAGGGCAAACTAGCTATCCCACAGCCCACACACAAACTATATGAAAAATAGCTTCAGCTACTCTGGAGCAGTTATTTGGAATAGTTTACCAACCGAGTTGCGGCAGACTGACTCCCTTAGAGCGTTCCGGGCTGGCTGCGAGCGTTTCTTTTCATCAAGTTAAATTTAGAATTTTTACACGGTACTCATGTAAAGCAGGTTATCTTGTCATTTAATATTATAGTTATTTATTGATTATTTAGAGTAATTTTAGAATAATGCAGTTCTAGTCTTTGTATAATTTGCAATAATTCCGGTAAATAATTAGGTTTTTATAGTTGGGACTAATGAGTTTACCGTGTCTAAATAAAGTCATCCTATCCTATCCTATCCTATCCTAAGAGCTTCGGGTAATGGTCGGTATAGGTGTATTAGCTAGCTAGCGATTTACAGAGTCGATGGCAATTGTATGAGTACCATTGGTATCCCACACAAAAATGAGTGACTCTTGCCAAATTTGTGATTATCGATTTTTATCGATTACTATAACTAATAAATCGACAACTATCGAGTACTATCGAGTATTATCGAGTACTATCAATTAATCGATTACGTTTTCGATGATCGATTTTGATCGATTAGTTAGGCCCTGCCTATTTCAGACCATAATTGCCAAAATTGATACCCTATTTCAGACCCAAACGGCTAAAACACCATACCCTTTGGGGCCGCACGTACCTATATAGGTACGAAAATTTGGTTTATCAACGGAGTTGATAATGTAAATTGACCACCGTACAGGGATTCGATTAGCTGACGTTTCGAGCGTTGGCCCTTCGTCGGAGCGAATCGAGGAATTGTGGGTTGTGTATGGTTTATATACAGAAAATGGAGCTACGCTATTGGTGGTAACATGGTAACGTGAAAAACAGGAATAAATTAATTGAATGAAAAGCGTTCGTTGATACCGTGGGGATTAAGAGTGCCAATTTGAAAGATCAGTTTTTGCTCGACCTTTACAAAGAAGAAGCTTTTCGGCAACTTTTTGACACCTCCTTTTATGCTAAAGTCGAGAAGGATCTCACTTCCACCAACCAAAAAATTGTCAAAGACACGATTCAGGACCTAATAGCGAAACAAGAATTGCCGGCTACCGCTACTAATCTCATCATCACTACTCCGAGAACCTCGTGTATTTACTTTTTACCCAAAATCCACAAACCTAACAACCCGGGTCGACCTATCGTTTCTGCCTGTAGTTGCCCCACCGAACTCATTTCTAGCTATTTAGACAAGATTATGGCGCCCATCGTCAAATCTTTGCCATCTTACATTAAAGTTAGTCAACACGCACTTGAAATTTTCCGCGATTTCAATTTCAACGGCGAAGACAAACTAATTTTCACTATGGATATTACATCTCTATACACTGTCATTCCTAACGGCGAAGGTCTTCAAGCACTTAAGTATTTTTTTGATCAACGCACCCTCAAGGAACCTAGCTCGGAAACGCTACTCCGCCTAGCTGAACTAGTTTTAACACTTAACTGTTTTTCTTTCACTGACAACTATTACAAGCAAATTAATGGTGTAGCGATGGGCACAAAAATGGGACCTAGCTACGCCAATCTTTTTGTAGGGTACGTCGAGTACCAATTCTTCAATCAGTACAACGGTCCTAAACCTGAACTATACGGTCGCTACATTGACGACTGTATCGGCGCAATTTCGTCTAGCAAGGAGGAAATCAACCAATTTATTACCGCCGTTAATTCCTTTCATCCGGCTCCAAAATATACCTGGGAAATTTCGGAAACTTCCCTGGCCTTTCTTGATTTCAAAGTTTTTATCAGCGGCAACGGGTTATGTACCAGTGCGCACTACAAACCCACCGATTCTCACAGTTATTTGTTGTATTCATCTTCACATCCATCTCGTGTCAAAAACGCCATTCCCTATTCTCAATTTCTTAGACTTCGACGTCTATGTAGTGATGACTCTGATTTTTCCAACAAATCCGAGGAAATGTGCCATTTTTCGAGAAACGTGGCTATCCTGATTCTGTAGTTCAATCGAGCCATCACCGCGCTCAGCAGATTGATCAACAGTCAGCACTACAGACGTCACAAAAGGAAAAGAATGACAGAATTCCATTCACCCTCACATTTCACCCGCATAATCACCCAGTTAAAGCCATCATTCTTAATAACTTTAAGATACTGCAAAATGATCCAGAAACTGCTAGAATAACTTTCTAGTTAAAAGCGCATTCAAACAACTGAACAACCTGGCACTTTTAAATGCGCGCGCTCGCGATGCAAAACTTGTCCTTTCATTCAAAACACTGACAAAATATCGGGCCCTAAGCGATCTGTTAAGATCACCGATCGTTTCACGTGTACCTCCGCAAATGTTATCTATTGCATAACCCGCACATTATGCAAAAAGTTATACATCGGCGAAACAGGAAGACGACTAGGTGACCGATTCCGAGAACATCTTCGTGATGTTGAGAAAGATGACAAAGACGCATCCAAACCTGTCGCTCGGCATTTTAATCTCCCTAACCATTCCAAACAACATATGTCGATCTCCGGCCTTTCCCATCAAGGTACCACGGAAAGCCGTAAAAATCTCGAGCAAAAACTGATCTTTCAAATTGGCACTCTTAATCCCCACGGTATCAACGAGCGCTTTTCATTCAATTAATTTATTCCTGTTTTTCACGTTACCATGTTACCACCAATAGCGTAGCTCCATTTTCTGTATATAAACCATACACAACCCACAATTCCTCGATTCGCTCCGACGAAGGGCCAACGCTCGAAACGTCAGCTAATCGAATCCCTGTGCGGTGGTCAATTTACATTATCAACTCCGTTGATAAACCAAAGTTTCGTGTTTCACTCCCCCACCGACGCAGCACCACAGTTTCTTTAGAAACTAATTCCCTTTACCTATATAGGTAGCCTACATACAGGCTCTTCATTTGAGCAACACAGAGAGGATTTCGTCCCAATTAATGGCACACGGTCAAAAGCTACGGGACTGGGGCAAGCGAGGGAAAGGAAGAGCCTGGAACAGTCTCTGTGTGACTTGAGATCAGCCCCTTTTCCGCTTGACTAATTTGTCAAATCTTCAAAGTGGAATGAACCAATCAGGAACAACCGGAAGTGACCCTTTGGGTCACCGTTCATTAGGTGTTCGTTGAGGACAAAATATGGATCTCTGGGATCTTTTGCCAACGTTTCCAAACCGTGTACCAGAGATGGGTTTCAAAATTCAGTTCACGCAATTTTATTCGGCTGATAAAATGCGCGCTGTGTGACCGTATGAAAATAATTGGATGTTTTATTTCAAGGTATGCAAACCTTTGATGTCTGCTCCATCTCGGTTTATCCAGCAACCATTTCATGGTTTCAGCATCTTTTAATAAAGTGATCTATAGCCGTTTTAAATGTAACCTGCGATCAGGCTCTATTTTCTTTTCGATGCCGCGGGAAAGGCGAAACGAAAATAGAGCCTGATACAAAGTTTTCCACGGAACGTCTACTGCCCACTTTTTTGATTGATTGACGTATTTCAAAATCAGCCAATCAAAATTACTTCCGTTACGCGATACTCGCGAGCTCTCGCGCGTGAAGTGATGTGGAATGAAGAAGCCGCCATTTTTGTTTTGGAACGTCTTGTCCTACATCATCCATTGTTGTTGGGGAAAAGTTGCGGTTTTGGTCCCAAAGTAAGCGCACATAACAAATTTTATAAACGCTGGGAAAGACGATATGTGTTTCCAAAGACTATGTGATGCTGATATCTTTTTGTGGGTAGTAAAGCACCACTGATGATTCGGCTGAAGGAAGATCAGGTGATTACTATTGTCGATGTATTTCTCGTCTTCCCCTCGAAATACAATAGTAAAGAATTTTTTTAGTAGAGTCGAGAGTGTTGTTCTATTTGAGTTGTGGAAAAACGGGATTTTGCTGTTCACTCTTTTATTAAATTTTAGCTTTTGAAGCTCGCTTACCTTTAATTTGAACAAATGAATAAATGTAGGTCGGCCTTGATGTATTCTTTTAATGTAATTTAATCTATAAAACAAATTTTGCAGCATCACTAAAAAGCTGCATTGTGGTGGTGCACTGTTATTGAATTCATTCACTGGGATACCAAAAATACGATTTTTCCTCAAGTGCCTGGCTCTCTAAGGAGCCATTTTTATTAATCACTTTTTTAGCTGTTTATCAGAGGCTCCATGTTTGATGTGTATTGATACATAAATTTATTCAGTGGATGAGAGGTATTTACATGTATACGCTGGTTGGCTAATTATCCACTGGAATAATATCTGAAATTTTTAAGTGTAGCATGAACCTGTGATCATTGATTCAGTGAAAGGTAGAATCAACTAGCCTGAAGGGCAATTAGATAATTCCAACCCATTGTTTTCTTTGCATGCTGACCATGACTGAGAAGTTACAGTAGCAGTAAATATACGGATTACCCAATTTATCTACTGTGTACAGGCATGAGACCACTAAACGTGTTTATCCACAAATACCATCAAATGATGAAGACATTGCAAATGAAAATACCAAAGAAGATTTCATCTACAATTAACACACCAGTAGACTGCAGTTTGGTTTCTTTATTTTAAATCTAAATGATAAAATAAGGGAAGGGGATGCTGCGAGGCTTTTTAGATGCTTTAAGCTTGTTCTTCTGATGGAATATAATTACCAGCACTCTAAATACACCTATTTACTCTTGCATTTTTTTGCCTAGGTATTAGCACTCCACTCCTCGGGGAAGCCGAGCATCTTCTTGCCAACAGGTTTTTTAACAGTGAGGGGAAAATGGGAATCAAGCCATTGGATTTCCAAATGCAACACCTAAATTTTTCACTGAAAATATGTATGCTGTTATTCTGTAATTCATTAACTGAATGGAGAAACAACTTGGTACAGGAGGGGTAACTATAAGGACATCTAGCTTTCATCAGGTTAATCTTTCATTAACTCAACAAAAGCCTGTACTGCTTATGTAGTACAAAAGTCTTTGTGGTGCATTTCAAACTACTGCACCTTGCACTGAGAATTTTTGCAACGGGAGTTCAGTCATGTTTTACATTTTTGTGGAGGATGTCAATGACCTTGTCATTCAACAACAACAACAACAACAACAACAACAACAATGTACTCCTCTAAGCTCTATTCAATTCATTTCCTCTATTCTCATGTAGATTTCTCTTGCTACAATGTACGTTGGGGCTTCAAATAATTCACTGGTTTTTCTGAGTTAAATGTATTACTATCAACAAGATAATTGGCACTTTTATGCTGTCCTTACGAAATTTTGTTAAGTGTAAAAATTGACAAATATTCAATTTAAGCTTAAATATAATCTGGAAAAACTGACGTCCACTGTGAAGTTCCTAAAGCCCTTCCATCGAACTCTTTCTATGGCCGGTCATTCTGCTATTTATGTTTTTTTTTTTTTTTTCATATCAAGACAAATGTATTTTATTACTCCCTAATAAGAAAAACTTTATTATTGGTGGTGTGAATTACCCAACAGTGTTTTATATTAGTTGTTGTTCCAGAGGCGAACCTACATGCAAATGATAATTTATTAACTTTACGGCCATAAAAGAATGGTACAGAACAAATTTAAAAGAACTTAATTAAGCTTTCAAAATGTTTGTCCATAGAATAGGAGTACTCTCGCATCCTAACATTGAAACCAACGTGTCTATGATCTTGTACTTATCAGCTGAGCTTCGATGTGTCTTGCTTCTCGTTGAATTGTTCTTGAATACAAACCAGCCAGCTTCCAAGTCTTTATACCGTGGTCAGGCTTTCACAAACACGAAAGATAATGTTCGAAATAGAGGAATAACAGGGAACAGTGGGAACTCGTCAGAACGCTTCGTCTTTATCATTCTTCATGAAGATCATTCCGCGAATCTTTTAAGTGAATCCAGTATGTACATCAAAAGCAACGCTAATAAACTTTCCCTCTCCGCTAATTTACATGAAAATAGAAAGGCTCTGTTGTTTTGTGTTATAAAACTAAAAAGAACTTGAAATTACTCATTGTCCGTAATGGCGGCTCAGTCGCGAGAGAATTTCGCGAGAGCCTCACGAACACGCCTCTTAGTGACTTCCGGTTATTGAATCAGCCAATCAGATTTCGTCCAAATTCTGGACGAAGCCACTGAGACTTTGACCGTGAGACTTTGTATCAGGCCCAATTGTAGCGAGCGCCGACATAAGAGCGATGCTTCAATTGGGCCTGATCGCAGGTTATTTTAAATGTAAACATTTAGCGCGCAATTGCTTGTTTGTGTCCTTCGAAATTCCAGTCATTTTCCGTCCTTCAATATTTTTGTATCAACCACTTTTGATAACCGTTTCAAATGGCTTTGCTAATCCGTTTGTAAGCCGTTGACTACCTGTGCTCTTTGCCGATCGGACGGATATCCGTTAGTGTACGTTTTAGCGTGAGAGACAATTACTAGGGCACAGCCATTCGATGAAGCCGAATCCATCGATTTAACAAGAGCAAAAACTTGAAACACAAGGCTTTTTCCAAAGACTTTAGGCAGCACGGCCATCACATCATTTTCACTGAGAAGGTCTTGATCTTTCTTTCTTGAAGACAAACTGAGATAGCTTTACTCAGAAAAGCATCACTTTCTGAGTTCACTGCATGAAACTCGGTTCAGCTTCACTTGTTTGAGATGTGTCATGCACGTGACAAGTCCGCACCGCAGGCTATCGAATTAGCCAAGCAGCATTTTACGTTCAGAATCTGAACGTAGACACTCCAATTGAACAAAGATCGCTGCAGGCTCTTCTTTCCCTCGCTCGCCCCAATCCCTTAGCATTTGACCGAGCGCCAACCTCTCTCAAATGAAGAGCCTGTATGAAGGCAACTATATAGCCCATACAAGGGAATACCCCCCCCCCCCCACTCCCCCGGGGAACATTGCGACATTTCTCGTCGAGCAGAATTCTTGGGCGTAAAGCCCTGGCCAAACTGTCGAACAAAGTCGGATTCCATATCCAGCATTGTTGGATGTGAATGTTGAGATAGTGGCAAAACACTATCCAACATTGCTAGACATGCTAAATTTAAGTTAACTCTTTGTATCCTGATGATCGATATATCGGCCATCAGACAGGCCTACCGCTTTCGAGATTGCCCACGCTCGCAAATTCAGACCTGATTATTACGGTCTGTTTATAGTGTCAACCAGTAACTGTTTTAGGCTTAAAGAGCCAATACACTGGGAATAACCTTCGTTTCCCGTTCTTTATTCATATATCTTTTTAAGCAAAACCAAAAATGCCCGTTTTATGCACCCTGGAGCAAAGCTAAAAAACACACATCTTTGCTTTCAATTCTTTAATTCAAAATCTCCTTTGGAAAACTAAATACCCTAATGAGAGAAAACCTTGATTTCATGACTAAGCATTTATCTAATAATTTTGCCTCTCACGATGTAGAACTATATTAGAGACCCAAGTTCATCCAAGGCTTACCTTGTCATTATAGAAATTACTGGGAAGAGAAATAAACAGCGTTCTATTCGATGGATGCTCATTGATCGGATGCAAAACCGCGCTCGTGTCCGGTTCATTCGCATATAAATTAGAACTTCATGATCAAAATATTCGCCAAGATCGGACATCACGTTGAAATCTGGCATATCGCTTCGACAGATACATGTTCGGAGGTATCAAATCATCCCTTTTCTTTTCTTAAAAATACTAGCTAAGCAAAGTCTGAGACGGGCATCTTCCTTCGGGTTAACTGTACAGCGCTGTCAACTTCGAGATCAGAGGTCATTTGGCAGTGACCATGTATCAACAAAGTAACGGGACAAAAGTCACGTTTTGCCAGGATGATTACAAAACAAATTCAAGGAAACAACAGCCTGCCAATGGAAGATAATATTCCAACAAATTTGTGAATAATTATCTTCTGGTTGACCCCGAACTAAACGTATTTTTAACAATGAGAGCCCACCAACAAATAATTTTGCGTTACGAGAAGTTCAACAACAACACCAGCCGCCTTCTTTTCCTTACCGCTAAGACGACTCTTGTTGAAAGTATCGACGAAAATGAATAGAATGGATGTGAAGTGATGACACAAAAAATAGCGATACTCGGGGAAATAAGCCGGATGAACGAGGAAATAGCGCTCACTGGCGTATTTTCCGTCTGTGCGAAATTCAGCGCGGCGCGCAATGCGTCTTGGATGAACATGGGTCTTTAAAAAACGGATAACATTACTTACAAATACAACTACCATGATAAAATCTCTAAGTATTCAATGAGTTTCTACATGAATTCACGTTAGTTATCTGTAAGTAACTTAACTACGGCATTTAAAGTGCACTTCCACTCTTACAACAAATTCACGCTTAATTTGCTTGGAAGTAATTACTGGCTTTCAAGTTTTATTTACAAAAAATGGATATCATCATCGCCTATCTTCGTTTATAAATTTTCGGGGCGCGGCCATTTTTGATTTGATGACGTGTAATGGTTGCAGCTATTGTCAGGAAGCAAATGAAGCAGAAAATCCTTTGTGTTAAACAATAGGGCAACCATTACATGTCATCAAATCCAAAATGGCCGCGGCCGGGAAATTTAAAAGCGAAGTATCATTTTTTTTTTGTACACTTAAATGTTATATCCATATTTAAAATAAAATTTGAAACCTAGTAATTATTTCCTACAATTTAGCGTCAATTTTTGTAACAGTGGAGGTTCTCTTTAATACATAAACGGAGTCTTAATAAACTGGGTCATTGAATATCACTGTTAAAGCAATTGCAAAAAGACTTCAACTTATTCTGTTATCTTAGAAAGTCCTTTTCACCTCGATTCAGAAATATTGCTGAGCTTATTTTTACCACCAAGAAATCCAACAGTTTGCACCCCTCTAAATATTTACGGAAGAAAAGGGATGACAAAGAACTTGACAAACAAAATAGCGACTTTAATGCTTCACAAAAGATTAGGCTTTTTAAACTCAACGAAGCTTTGGATGACCACATGCATTTTTAGTAAATTAGTAAATTAATTTATTTAAGCTCGATAACGTGGGGAGTGGTTGCCCAATCTCCCGATCCGGGAGCTCATGTAATAAACGCTCGAACATTCCGGATCCAATTGGAATTTAGAAGTGTTGATTTAACATCAGAGTGTGGTGAAACGTATATGCTTTCAGCAACAAAACAGCGGTGTTTAAAACCAAGAATAATCAGTTTTCGATCAAACATTAAATGGAGAAGTAACTTCGATCTTTTTTACTACTACTTGCTATTTACTGTTGAAAAGTGCGGGGGGAGAGGGAGGGGGGGGGGGGGGGCGAGGGGTGGCTAGAGCCCCCCACCCTGTCTCCCTGGGCAGTGCCTGATGCCTGACTGCGAAGGGTGACTAAGCAAAGGTATACAAAACGTAAGTAGTTCTATGTCTAATTGACTCGTAAATCTTAACCAAATTATTATACATTTACAGATCCTGCGTTCTCTAAATTACACACTATCTATTCCTACTGCGTGGATTAGTACACGTTTTGGGGTTCACTGCCATGTTAGACATAGATAAGTAAAACAGTGTAATTTTATAAATGCAATATTTATTTGTAAGTGTAAGACCAGCGTACCTAGTAACGCTGATGGATCCGCCATTTCAAATAAATTATTCATCATCATCATCATCATCATCATCATCATCATCATCATCATCATCATCATTGTCATCGCAATAATGCACACAAATTAATACTCCACAAATTTCACGTGAATTCGTTCAATACGCATAACTACTACCTTCTCAAGCTGTCTACGTAAAATCAAATGAGGGTTACCACCTCCTTCCTATATAATTCCCAATTTTTTAGTGTGAAATGGAGTGAATATATCACATACACCCCAGGGACAGGTAAATAACAAGCTTATTTGTCACTTGGTGAGGTTTTCTAAAAGAAAAAAAATGGCCATTAAGTAACGAAAAACTTATTTTCTACTTGGTTGAGTTTTATTTTAAATTTATTTTTAATGACAGATTCTGAGATTTCGATTCACATGTTTTTCTGATTTGTGGTTTTCTGAATTTTTTACAACAATTCGTAGACAACGGTCTTTGTTTTCTGTTGCACAGAACAGTATGTATAGAAATTTTCTTTTCTCTGCTCGTATGCGTGGTAAACATGTTTGTTACTTTTGCATAAACTGTGCATTCAGTGCACTACACGTGTCTGAAGGGCTGCAGTTGAATTTTGGGAAAAGTGAGCTCTCGGCTAGCATTGTAAACAACCATGAACGATATTGAAGATAAAGCCTTCTTAACCCAGGACATCTTTTCAGGGTCTTTCGATTCGAGTATCCTTACAGGTTTACGGCTTATTACTACTTCCTCGTTTGGAAGCAGGTGGGTCGCAGTAGGAGAAGCTGTTTCAGACTAGTTTTCTTTCCACAACAATTCGAGTTCATGAGTTTTACCTTTGCCTACTGAAAGCCCGCTTAAAGTCCTCTCCTTACAAAAAACTGTTTCAAATCGAAGGCCAGGAAGGCCAGTTTCCTTTCCCAAATTGTAAAGTTGTGTTCAATATGAAATGAAACCAAGGAGTAGAAATTTGCTATATATTAAATCACAACCACCCGTGACAGAGCGCTAATATTGTATGTGAGGTCCGAATTTTCGTCTGTGTTTGTTTGTGTCTTCTTTAGAGTTTACAAGTAATGGGAGACTAAGTCGAGGGGAACAGGAGTAGGGGAATATGAGCAGGAGAATATGAGCAGGGAATTATGAACAGGGGAATATGAGCAGGGGAAATATATATGGCATTGCTTTGCTATTGTTGTCAACTATTGTTTCAGTCCCGCCCTCCCTGTTACAATCAAAGCCGCCACCAACTTCTCAGACAGTGAATAATGATCAGGGGTTATGTGATATATTCCCCTGAAAAGAACAAAGAAAACCAAGCCAACTGACAAATAAATATTATTATGGTAATATTGGTATCAAAGAAATGTTCTGTCATTGGTGAAAAAGTTATGAAACTTTTTTGACATAATAGGTTACCATAGCAAACTTTATCACCTGTAAGAAACACCCCTAATTTGATAATAGCTCAAAAAGGAGCTCGGTGACCTTTATTTTTTATTGTCGGGAAATAACCATAATAAGATACACCGTTTTGGAAAGTTTAGAAAATTCTTGGGAGAGGATTCAGAGCCACCTTACTACTTTTCTAAAATTCACCTTAAGTTTTTCTTGTCCTTTCTTCTTCAAATCCACTCTTCTCGAGACCATTGTAACAATATTGTCAAAAGGATTTCTAAGAACGTGCATAAACACCAAGCTTCTGTTCCAGTCTCTTGAGAGCCTCCATTCGTTCAGCTCGGAGCAAAATTCTTGAGGCTCTTGCGGCCTTCTTATCACCAATTACCTGCGTTAATGAGCCGGAAAAATTAATTAATTAATAGTAATTGTTATGGTAGTGGTGATCGCTGGGATGCAGACCATTGAGACCAATTGCATACATCCTGTGAAGGTTGGCTTAAGCCTACGACCTACTAGGCGATTTTATACGCCGATCGCGACGAATTTAATCGCCAGCGAAACTCGCTGGCGATTGATGCGGGCACACTAGGCGAATTGTTTCGCTGATCGCGGCGATTTGCCTCGATTTGCCACTTAAATTTTGTTCCCAGGCTCCGCCGAGGCCACCTTTCCCCGTTGTTGTCCGCCATTTTGAAAAGCCACGTGATAAAATCGCCCACTCTGATTGGCTGACTTTACTGGCGATTCGCAGCGATGAGCGTACAAAACTGCCGGAACGGGCACACTAGGCGAATGCTGGCGAATTTAATCGCCGATATCTGACATGTCAGATACCGGCGATTTTATACGCCGATCGCGGTGATCGGCGAAAATCGCAATCGCTGCACAGGGCACACTAGGCGATTTTCGCCGATCGCCGGCGATCGGCGTATAAAATCGCCCAGTGTGTCACCCCCTTTAGAGTAGCCTGCAGTGCAGGTGTTTTTGGTGGGCGTGTGAGTTATTTTCTCGAGTAGCCGCGCGATGTTTAATTTCACTTGAAAGCAAGGAGCTGGGGCGATTTTTTGCACCCTAATACACATCCCCATAATCCGTAAATTTTAACTCTCCCCAATACCCCTCGGGTTCTCAAATCAAAGATGGCGGCTCGCTCGTAATAACACGGACGAAATAATGCGCTCTCTTACAAAAGACGCCTGCAATACAGGCTAGGCTTAAAGGACTGGTTGTACTCCGCCTAGCGGATTTATTACCCAGTGCAGCAGCAACATGTATGATCATGATCATGATCATGATCATGATTATGATTATGATTATGATTATGATTATGATTATGAATGATTAATTGTAAAGAAAAAAGTAACTACGACAAGCGTTCTATCACGAATTCCGTTCTCTGATTGGCTACGCTGCTCGCTATCTATTCTCTGATAGATAGTGAGTAGCGGTTGTCAACAAAATGGCGGCCGCTTCTTCGCGTTTCCGAAGTGTCTATGAGGAGAATCTGGATAATTCACTTTTTCAGTTTTGAACGACTAGTAGATCTATACTAAAACAATTAGATTATTCGCTCTCGATTTCTATGCGTGATAGAAATCTCGAGCTCATAATCTAATTGTTAAATATAAACATTTTACGCAACAATATTAAGAGCGAATCCATGCAAAAATCGACCAAAATCGCCGATTCGTGGCAAGGCTCAAAAAATCAAAATCGCTCTTCTTTTGCATACTGGTAGACTTTAGTAAGTATACAAACGCTATGTAGTTTTTTATTCGAAAGATCCGTTGGTTTCCGAGAAAAACGGGGAAAACTGTTTCAAGCCCCGCCGTCGATTTTGCAGGCCAAAAACAAGGTTGAAATTCACTATGATTCGCTTGACTCGCGTTTCAAAACAACCGCGTTAGAAAAAAAGCACATTGCTAAAATTTTAAGTATAACTTGTCGTTGGCCCAAATATATAATATTTTTAGAATTACAACAATCTGAGTAATTATAAAAAGCTAAAGCGTACAGCTACCTGTCATTTATCCACGAAAGGTAGTTGAAAAAAGCGACGATTTTCATCATGTGCCTTTGATCAGAAATTCTTAAGATAGAAGGTGAAAACACTACAAGCAACAAACTTTCATATTCTGTAAAAATTATTTTGGGGAAATCACTTTGAGCTTCTCTGAAATTATTTGAAAATCATGTTACAGACAACATAAAGTAACGCCATCTTTAACATATGCATAACAATCATCAGTGGACCAGGCGAAGGTTATGAAACGTCTGTCCTAAAAAGTCTTGGTAATCTTGACGAAAAAAGTGATAAATGTTAAAGTACTTACCCTATTCTCTGTTTAAGGGCTAGTTTTACGGCCTCAAAATGTTTCTCGTTGCCATCTTTTCAAGTTTGTCATTCTGTAAACACTGTTTGTGACTCAACCAGCACGCATTCTTTCCAACGAAGTTCGTTTATGTTTTGTCAAAGCGTAACAAATCCTCTCTTTCTCATCTGCCAGCTCACCTTTTGTCTCAAAATGCTGCTGAACACCGAAGAAGCGACAAACTGAAGGATGAAGCGCCCTAACCTACATGCCGCAAAGGTTTTGTGACTCAGTATGCAAATTACTTTCATCAGTAATATCAGATTACAGCTGTTAGAATCCAGGATCCGCTAAAAGCACATGTAAAACATGCTTTATATAAAATTTTTGAAAATGAAGAATTTGTAGCCTTGCTAAAGATTTTAATTTTGCTTCTAGACGCCTGCATTATCAAATCAAAAGATCACTTAAAAGAAAATTTGTGTACATGTTTTCTTCTCATCAGCACAAGTGAAACTTCCAGGCAACCTTGCACGTGCGTCATTTCTGAGTGCCATCTTAATAAAGGACAAATATTAATTCTGCTGTGCTAAATGTCACTTTTCGTGAATTTAAACAAACACTATTTGGGCCAATAACTTGAGAAAATACGTCAAAAAGACAAATGATGAAGTTTTCTTGCCTTACACCCAGATGCACAAGTTCACAGATGGTAAATGAATCGTAAACGATTGGATGGGCATTTTGGATGGACATGCTTGTTACAATGGACATGCTTGGTATCTCTCATCTGCTGTAAATAGTTTTCATGTTATAAGTGACCAGTGTGATCTTCATCCTCGTCATCGTCTTCCATATCCTCGGCGGTGGTTTTCTTCGCAGCTAAACGGGAAAAAAAGCTAGCTAGCAACCTGTTGCGCAGTAAGAAATTCGGTACTGTCAAAGAGCCGTTGACCATTGACATCCTTCGCTTTCCACATAGCTATAGCCACACTTGCAGGATCTGCTTTTACGACCAGTGCGCTCTGCGATCTGAAATTTGGCTCTCAAGTACTCTTTCTGTTTAGTAGAAAAATGATTACTTCTGGCGCGAGAACACTTCAGGACCCATCCCATGGGGAGGGCGGGAGCGGAAGGGAGTTTCTTGTAGACGCCGAGCAGACATTTAAAATTGCGAGTAGTGTACTATGTGCCATCGGTGCGAAACCTGACTCACCACAAAACGTATTATACTGCTGCACTATTCGCTCGGGGATTAATGTTCTGATTACGTTTGGCACTGCTATCTCTTCTTTCGTAGACAACTTGAGCGTTTTCTCGCCAAATGGCAAGTCTTGCACAATGTGGGCGCTGGTTATAAAGTCAAGAAAGTGGTCAAGCTGTTCTGGTGACACATACATTCTTCTGGAAGAAAAAGTAGAGACAACAGAACCTCGGCCATGAAGGATCCGATGGTGCCTTGCGATCTTAAACCTGCACCTGTACCTGTACTTCTTTGATTTGGAGGACTAACTGCGCAAATTGCACTAGCCGTCAAGTTTTATTTTTACCGCCTCCGCCGAAATATTTACATTATTTAGACAAAAAAGGAAAAAATGTGATTTAAAATGTAGAGGCAGTCTTTTTGCAGTACCTCACCCCACTTCCCTATTGTCGACCCACCCCTCCCCAGAGACACAAATCGTGGATGTCGGTAAGGACATCTAGTCTTGCATGAGGTACAAGCCATCATCCGTCGTTGAAGTGACTGTACAACAGCAACAACAACAAAACGGATGCCATCAGAACTGTATGAAATTTAACATTAAAAACATAACATTCTTTACTTTGGGAGAAAATCGGACTTAATTTCAAACTAAGATAAAAACTCAAAGGTTGATTTTATCCGGCAGATTACGTGGATTGGTGCCTTACCCGGGAAATTCTGGGTTATCCAAGAAAGTTGGAAACTATCATAAACTTTATACAGTTTATTTGCGGACAATCAGAGTGGCTTATTAGCATATAATACAATAATTAAACCAAGAGTACCTGAACCTACAGGAATGAGGATACCGGTTTGCTGATGATATATTCTGAAATGTTCTTTCCAACTCCCCTGTCGGCTTTTTAACAGGTTTCCCTCTTCTTTTAATGTGATTAGCGATTTCCTTTGGAACTTGGCACGAATTGGAATAACTGTTCCGTCGTCATCCAATACCGTATTGGATGGCGACGGAACAGTTATTCCAAGCTCCGAGCTCAGAACGATGGAAAGGGCATATATTAAAGGAACTTAGATTCTTTGATGTCACGAAAAAAATGCCAGCACGAGCTAGAATAAGGTCAGTTTCGCTTTCAATACCAGAAAAAGACCATGTCGACCTATGACCAGTTACGTCCTTGTTGCACAACGACAAAGGAACAATCTCAGTTGATCTGTGCTTATCCCTTCTATCAAACGAACACGGAGTACCTACTAATGACTCGAAGGAGGAAGAACCTTCCATAGCTTCATCGATGAAGAGCGCACACAAACAGTGTTTATACAAAGTTCTTTTTCTCTTTCACGTGGGAATGAACATGTACTTTAATCAAATTAAACTAAATTTAATTAAAGTATGTTAAGCAAAAGCCTTAAATATTAAAAAGGTAATTCTCAGGTAAACTAATGTCACATTAAGTATTTTCGAAGAAGGAGCAATATAGTGTTCAATTTTCTTCAGTGTACCGGGCATTATTAAACAAGTGAAACTCGTCCCGTGCGTATTACTGGAAGTAGACTTTGTGCACACTCTTATGCAAATGAGGTTAATTGAAATGAACGGATCCGCGAACAAGGAACTTTGCCTTGTTAAACAACTGAACTTGATTTGTTAGCCGGCTTTTTCAAGGTCCAGGGTTCTCATGCAAAACTTCTAACAAGTACATGATGTTAACTTGAAAACGTTAGAGAAAACAGAGGGAAAAGAAAGTGCTGGAAAGCTGTCACGCACCTCCACACACGCACACATTCCAGCGGACTTCACGATTACGGTGACAAAGGTGATAAGACGGCAAAATGAAACAACTTGGAGCTTGAAGCACAACAGATACGGGTTAAGGTTAGCTTTTTAAGAAAATGTTCTAAATATCAAGGCTACCAGCGCTAGCGTTGTAAATGAAAACCTAAGGTCAAATGTTGGTGGTGTCATTTGTTGGATGGCGTTACTGATTTTATGTTGTCTGAAACACGATTTTAAATGATTTCTGAGAAGCTCGAAGTAATTTCCCCAAAATAATTTTTACATTACATAAAAGTTTGATGCTCTTAGTGTTTCCCCCTTCAATCTTAAAAAATTCTGATCAAAGGCACATGATGAAAATCATCGCTCTTTTCAACTACCTCTCGTGGGTAAACAACAGGTAGCTGTACGCTTTAGCTTTTTATAATTACTCAGACTGCTGTAATGCTAAAAATATTATATATTTTGGTCAACGACGAGTTATACTTAACATTCTAGCAATATGTTTTTATTCTAGCGCGGTTGCTTTGAAACGCGAGTCAAGCGAATCATAGTGAATTTCAACCCTGTTTTTGGCTTGCAAAATCGACGGCGGGGCTTGAAATGGTTTTCCTCGTTTTTCTCGGAAACGAACGGATCTTTCAAAGAAAAAAGTACATGGCGTTTGTACACTTACTAAAGTCTACCAGTATGCAAAAGAAGAGCGATTTTGACTTTTTGAGCCTTGCCGCACTTTGGTCGATATTTGCATGGAGTTGCTCTTAAGACCTGTACCTTTATAATTAGCGAAATTGTAGCACGGAGATCGTTGCGTCAATAGCAGAACATATACTGTCATTCCAATGATTGCTGTGGCGGCCAGGAAAATCTTCTGTAAGGAACTTGTAATATTCAACATGGCGACAGGAGGTCACTAAAGAAAAGAATGATCCTAGCGTCGAGTAGGTCTAAAGAGAAACAATTCTCTATATTATCGTTTACTAAGGAAATTGATTTTATTTTAAAACTCACTGGTTTTCTTTCAGTTATTTTTAATACTCTATTATGATGTCGGAAAAGAATTCACCAACGAGAGTATTTTAACACGGTGTGCGACCTAGATCTACACATGATAGAGTTTAATAAATATGGTGACCACGGTGGGACTCTCTTGTCAAGACTAGCATCAAATTTACACTTGGTTTCGTGCAGATGACAGGTAAAGGACCTGAGAGCTGTTAACGATTCATCTGAAGTAGCTGTACAGAGGCTGAGGAAACGATTTTGTAGAATTCGTGAAGATAGTCACTGAAAGGGAATTATGTTGACACTTCAGAAATATTCTACATACTGTACTTGAATTTGACTCGGAACTGAACGTGAAAAAAAAAAAAAAAAGAAAAAGGAAAAGAAAAGAAAAGTTGTGCAAAGGAGGCAGTGCTGACGATTAACAAACTGTTCTCTAAGCTCTTGCCAAATCGAATTTTAGAAAACCTTATCCATAATCCAATGTCCTTTAAATGATATATATCGTTTAATACTGTAATTATTACCTGCACTGTACATTGACTTGTGAAGATGCCTAAGTCTGATGCCTGCGACTCGCTTCTTCTGAAGACCAACCGTTTATATATATAATTGGAATTCACTGATGTATTTTTGATCCCCACTATTTATTACAGCGGTGATTGTATTGCCGTGAACACCTAAAATATGTCTGGAATGTTAATTGTGTTGTAACCAATCACAGGCGAGATCTTCAAACCACAGAAACCACAGGCAACGGTTTCCTATCTGTCACGGAACAAATTATTTTCGTTTTGTTTTAACATTCAGTCTCTTTACAAGCAAACAATTGCTTTTCCTTCCTATTTGTTTACAGTGTGTGCTATAATAGCGAAGAATACAGGTTTGAAGGATTTTGAAATAAATTACAAAGCCGAAGTGCCGGGCCGACGCACGCGACGGTTTGGCGTGGGAATTTTTAAACTTTTTGTAACGATCGAAATCGGTTGTTACGCCTGATCGCAAGTTACAATGTTGCAAGGTAAGCCGCTAGAATTTTCTGATTCCCATCGCTTCGCGGCTATTGCAGCACGCTTTAACCCTTTTTTGTTAGGTCAGGTAGATTTACTATTTTGGTAATTTATTCTTTTTTTTGGTAGCAAATAATAAAGTTGAAATTCGAGAGTTGTTCTTGTCGATGTTTTCGTTTCTGATAACATAATCCTCGCTAATATTTTTTTGTAGAACAAGGGGATTGGATTTACGTGCGCTAACGATTAAACCTTCGAACTACTGTGCCGGCAGAAGTTCCTTGATCGCAAGATCGCAAACTGGAAAACCACCGACCAAATTCAACATCTATGGAATGATTGACACATCGCGCAAAGTAAACAGCCCAATTTTCGGTATACCTTTCAAAATATAATTTTGCTTTTTCTCTGAAGGCATTTATGCATTTGATATCAGGGGGATTACATGCTGTAGGAAACTAGTTATGAGGGGATTTAGCCAAGAAGATTTGAAGTCCCCTTTGGATGCGATTATTAGCACATTTTGCGCGCAAAAGAAAAAAAACATGATTATCTCCGATCGCAGTTCTTCTTACCAAAAGAATCTCCGTAAATGTCCGTAAACTCGCATGTTACAACCCAACGGCTTCATATTGTTGAATGCATATCTGAAAATTTATTTATCTAAGAATACACGATTGTTCATTTTTTATTGTCTCCGTGTAATATGTCGTTCCATGGAAAGCCGGTCGTCGTCGCGTCGCGTTGGCTTCTAAATTTTCCTTTCTAAAATCGAACGATGTGCTGAATGCGGTCCTCAGCACTGATCTTGGGGAGCAGTGGTGTTTTAAATTCCTAATAAGACAGCTTGTATCCTTAAACATGTTAAACAAAACGAAAATGATTTGTTCCGTGACCGTTCGTTGCCTGTGGTTTCTGTGGTTTGAAGATCTCGCCTGTGATTGGTTACAACACAATTAACATTCCAGACATATTTTAGGTGTTCACGGCAATATAATCACCGCTGTAAAACCTTCCTATTTCAGTGTGATGTTGGAATAAAAACGTGAATGAGCGCTAGAAATGTTATAGTTCTTTTCTTGAATGGTAAAATCCTATTACTGCATACTTTTCAAGTGTTATTTTGGTGCTAGACTTCAGTGTTTGTTCTTGAGCTTTTATAAATGCAAATAGTACGGACGTATCAGCGCGTCATAATAGTTTTATTGTTTTCCTTTCTCTTCCTCGCCAATTTCAGTGATTAAGTTGTTTTTATTGTATACATTTTTGAGGTAAGTTTGGTAAGCCTTAAACTGTAGCTCATTCAAACACTCTTTAGTTTAAAATTGTATGTACACAAAAAGGTAATCATTTTGAACTTGAAAAAACGTCGCTCGATGTTATCGTTGATTTTTGCTTGCTATGTATTACACGAAAGCAAAAAAAAGAAAACATGAACTTTTTGTTTCAAACAAAAGCCGACCACTTTTATTATACAACATCGGGGGGTATACTGGTGACCCGGTAGTTTACATTGTACGTGATAAAAGCTGGCAATATACCCCAAAGCTAAAGCCTGGTTTATAACTCTTTATAAACCTCTTTTATTTTTCTATCTCGGTGCCAACGAACACCTTAAATGCCCAGGAATTTAAACCGATAGATCAAGAAATTCTTTCAGCCCTTTTATTTCCTCCTCCTTTTCAAAAATTGTCTCACATCTTGAGTCTTTCACCCGCAATTCAATAGATGATTATCTATATTGACATTGATCTTTTGATCATTCGGTAGCTTATTGCAAACCAACTGACAAAATTGCTGGCTTGTCAGTTTATTTGGTACAGCACTACACCGGTATCGCGGAAGTCGTATGTTTCACTTCTGTACAAGTAGGCATATCTTTTTCAGGCTTACTTTCCCCTACAATTAAAGTAACCTTCACAACTGTGGTGTTCTCTCAAATCATTTGTCTATAATCCTTAAAAAAACATTTCATATTTTAAATTATTCTCTTATTATTCAATTTTATCTCGTGTAATTTATTTTTATGGCACCTTGCTTTTCTGTTTTTTTTTTTTTTTTTTTTAGATTTTATTTTATATTTTCACAACCACATAGGAACCCTTCATGCAGTTCAGCTAACAGTTGTGTTGTAGTGTGCAATGAAGTATTTATTATCTATCACCGCGCATTGTAGTAGGTAAATAGACTCAAGCCTTGGCCAAACGGACTCGCAATTAGCCGCAAGTTGAAATTGTGTACAGACTTGCGTTGGGTGGCCAAACGGAGTTGCAAGTTTCCTCGCAAGTCGCAAAAAAAAAAAAAACAAAAAACAAAAAACAAAAAACATTTCAAGACTACATATCCTGTATTTCATTGGCCGATAGTGGACGTCACTCAACTTGCGTTGACTTGGGTTGGGTTTAATGGCTTGGGTGGCCAAACGGTGAAAAACGTGTATCAACTTGCGTGCAAATTTGATCTCAAATAAAGTGAGTTCAAGTCATGACAATTCAACGCAAGTGCACGCAAGTCCTGGCCAAACGGAGTCGCAAGTAAACCCAGGTTTTAAAGTTGCGGTCTACTCGCGAGTCCGTTTTGCCAAGGCTGTAAACGCGGGAAATGTTTCAGATCGCCACCCTCCACCTCCCCTCTCCCTTCCCCCTCCCCCAAAAAGATATGTAATATTTAATAAAAAAATAATTAATAAAGTCTGCCGTGGCTTAAGAAGCAAATTAAACATCTTGTTTTGTTCTTGTGTGGTAAACACATGCACAAAGTTTATGGCCTAAGCTGCCACGAGTCCCCAGTTGCTCAGTGGTAGAGCAACCGAATTGACAATAGTAAGGTCATAGAATCGTGTGGTCTCGCCATCGCCTTGTGTATTTTTTGCCCCCTCCCTCCCTCAGAAAAAATTGTGTGGAGGTGTGCTGTCCGCTTCCTGAAACCCTTACCCTATTTCAGACCAAAATCTGCGATTTGCACTACCCTATTTCAGACCTGACCAAAAATTCAGACCATACACGGTTGACGTAAATTAAACATAATTAAAAGACAAAAAAGATGAGCTTTTGTTGATGGTTTTATCAACTTATGATAAAGAAGTAGCTTCTTCTAAAACACATACCCAACCAGGCAAGACTAGAGTGCACAAACCATACCCTATTTCAGACCAAAATGGTCGAAATCCATACCATATTATATGTGGAGTGGTTGCCCAATCTCCCAAGCCGGAGGCTCATGTATTAAACGTCCGAGCATTCCGGATCGAATTGAAATTTAGAAGTGTTGGTTTTTGAGGAGAGGGGAAAACCGGAGTACCCGGAGAAAACCCTCTCGGAGCAGAGAAGAGAACCAACAACAAACTCAACTCACATATGACGTTGAGTCCGGGAATCGAACCCGGGCCACAATGTTGGAAGGCGAGCGCTGTCATTCCCGCTCCCCATAAAATGAAGCGCTCGCGGGTAAACAGGGAAACATTTGTGTCCGCAACAATGCCCCCTCTTTTGTCAGGGCCTTAAGAGTCTTGGAACAAATTACAGTTTTGGTAAAACTTAGGCCTAAATTTCATTCCTTATTTGACAGGCCAGTCTAGGTCAACGAATATCTACGAGGAAGCATTTTTAATTGGTCCCTTTTATTTGAACTTCCTATGCATAATTTTCATGGAGGCTAAAATTTCTTGCTGTCAGTAAACTACTGAAAAATTGAATTCCAATTTAAAACTCTTAGACCATTAACTAATCATTATCTTCATCGTTTTCGCCATCATCGTCGTCGTCGTCTTCATAATTTTCATCATCGCCGTCATCATCGTCGTCGTCGTCATCATCGTCATCATCATCATCGTCGTCGTCATCATCATCAGCGTCATCATCACCATCACCATCATTGTAATCCTCACCGTTGGCAAGCATCATTATTGTTTTTATCAAAAGATCACCTCACCATTGTAATCTTTATCGTCATTCTGATTATCGTCACTGCCATAGTTAGAGGACGTTCTCAGCCGTTTCATTACTTTCATTCGCCGCTAGTTTCTGGCTTTCGATGCCTCTCTCAAGAAGTGAAGACTCAGCTGGTCGCCTCTTATACGCTAAAGACTTTAAGGCCATCCTGAAATCTCGCCTGAAGAACGTATACAAAACAGGATTTATGATAGAAGTTGTGTACCTCACAAGCACAAAAATGTGCGATGGAATTTGCAGATGGCTCCTATCATCCAAAACCGTATACAACAGCATCAAAATAAACCATGGAAACCAACAGACCAGGTAGGCCGTTGCCATGGAAGCAAACAAGATTAGGCACCTTTTCTCCAGAGTAGCTTGGCGACTGAGGTTAGATTTGGAGAGATACTTCGTTTTTACTTTGCCTTTGGTTGAAATCCACCGAAAAATAGCTACGAAGGCGTAGATCATGATCGAGTACGGCAGGAGGAAGACAGCGACGAGGCAAAAGATGATATGCCCCAGGTGTAGCGTAGCTACTGCTTCGTTGTCGTCCATGTTGATCCAGGCAAAAGGAATAAAAGCCACAATGGCGGACACCACCCAAACTACTACCAAAACGGCCAAAACTGTTTTTCTGCGAATCAGGCGGTGTGTCACTGGCCATATGATGGAGAGATATTTCTCTGTAGTGGCAACGAGAATATGATAGCAGGATGATATGGCGGTCAGATTGTTGAGAACGCTCACCATCTGCACCAAGTAAGGAAGCATTTCCGGGGATTTTATAACCGGCGTGAACGCAACGACAATGAAAAGGGGAATGTTCATTATACCACTCATGAAATCGCAAATTGCCAGGCTGAATAAGACGTAGTTTGGCGGCGTGCGAAGCTGCTTTCGTCTTGCAAACAACAGCAGAACCAAACCGTTTGCGAAGATGATAAGGAATGATATAGAAACCAGTTGAGCGATCGCTTCTCCATCAAGGGGGGTCGATCCGTCGAATTTTCCTGTCAGATACGTTGACGTCGAGTTGTTGGACATCTGCAACAATGAGATGATTCCTTATGCTGTTTCTTGTAGCTCACTTGTAATCCTGAAAGAGTCACGAACAAAATTAGATAAATGGGACGGCAATTGCAATTTAAAAATGTGATGTTATAGCCTTAGCTTGAAGACGCGAAAATTCGTATTCTAAATTGCAATAGCGCTAAGCGTTTGAATAGTGCCTGTTTTTCTCTTTAAATGAAAGGAAAAAGACCTTCAACGTTATCTTAAATCGATTTTTACTCACAGAAGTAATTTATATTAGTTTACACAATGGACGTTGTAATCCTCGGGTTTCGATTGATATAGAGGAGTTTGCCATTCAAGTAAGACGCACGAATGACGCCATTTGTCCATTTGTCAATGCGTGTGTATGCTGAAAACGAACGGAGGACGTGAAAACGTGGAAAACATCAGTCGCGTATTTCTTTGTTCTCACCACACACACACTACCAACTGGATTCTATTGATTTGCTAAATAATTACGCAGGTGACTATAGACATTATTTCACTCTTACTGGTCGAGATTGCGTCTTATGTTTCTACGGGAAAAAAAAATTCCATCTTTGTAAAACGTTGTTGTTATTATCATAATGGTAAAGGTAGTAGTACAGGAGTCCTGTAGTAGTAATAATAATAACAATTATTATAATTAATGAAATTTTTAGCCTTTGCATTTTTTACCAGTATTTATCTTTGTAAATGGTGTTGTTATTGATATTCCTAAATAAGGTTTTCATTACATTATAATAATAATAATAATAATAATAGTAACGATTTATTAATAAAACGATTCATTAATAGCTTTTTAAATAAATAACAATACAACTCTATTAATAACAATAAAATAATTCTTATTTACATCTCAATAATGCTGATTAATTTATAATAATATTACAATTAGATTTTTTCTTTAAAGAAGGAAGCAGAAAAGAAAAAAGCGAAAAAGAATATAAAATCGTTCCTATTTAACAAATTATTACTATTAAACATTACAATCTCCTATAAAAATTTCGTATATATCCTCTTTCACATTTAAACGTCTCTAGAGGAAGTAGCCCCCCCCCCCCCCCCCCCCCCGAAAAATAAAAAAAATAAATAAACCTTAGGCCCGGTTTAAACGTCGCATTTTACATGCACCAAATCTAATTGCCGAATTAAGTGCATGTAAAACTAGTGCGACGTTTAAATCAATTAAATTCGGCAGATTTGTAATATATGGATTAAGCCAAGCCAAGCCTAAAAGCCACCTCTCACAATATAGTGCATTAAGTGGCTTTCCATGTTCATGTTCATCCAAAATTTCGCATTACGAACAAATGTTTGATCGTTTAGCCACCCCAACAAACAAATCGTACATAAACGGTAAAAAGCAACCAAATAAACCACATAACGTCCAAAATTTCAGCGATAATATGCAAAAAATCATGTTTTGGACTCGCTTGGTCCGCTGTTTGGTCAAACATTGTTATGCGTTTAGCCACTAAACGTTATGTGTGACAAATACGATGTTGGATGAAAATATTTGATCTTTTAGCCGAGACTTAACAAACATAAGCTAAATGTCGACATAAGATAAATGTCGTAGCAAAGAGAAAAAGGAAAACAATCCTGATAGCTAGTTTGGATAGGTAATCGCATGGGGCCGAGTAAAATTAAGGATTAATATCACTTGTGTTTTCAGAAATTTGCTGAAATTGCCCTCATGGCGCAAAACATGCGAGATACTTTACGAGGACTCATTGCGATTACGTGTTAATAACACAAGGGCAAACGTTTCTTTCAGTTCTTATCACTATAGAGACACTGACGTCGAAAAACATGTACCGTCAGCCAAGCGGTGGAAAACACTCGTTCGCTGAAATCGATTTAACCTTGACCATTCCACTACCTCATCTACTACCAGCTGCGCGTAACTTATTGCCCCCTTGGGAATGGTTTCTGATACAGTCGTATCACCAACGTACTTCCACAAGGAGGCGTTTCTGATATTCAGATCATTTATACGAGCTGTGTTAGGTCAGTGTGTGACTATGCCGTCCAAGTCTTTTATTCGTTCCTTCCACTTTACTTAATTAACGATCTCGAACGGGTTCAAAAAAGAGCGTTATCAATTATCTATCCATACGTGAGTTATAATGAGGCGTTAGTGCAGGCAGGCCTAAGTAGGTTAGCTGGATCATCAAGACCTCTGTAAGTCTCTTTTCGACAATATTTTCGAAGACAAAAACCATCGCCTGCATTATCTATTACCACCTCAGTTCAGCACTACGTACTCACTAAGAAACCCAAGAACTTTTAACATCAAATTTAACACAAAGAGGGCTAAGAACACCTTTTTTAATGCACAATGCCATCTTGTAAATAGTTTTAAAGCCTAGGACTTTTGTGAATTTTAACTAGTGCTAAGTTTTCAATTGTAATTATTATTGTTATTATTATTAAAGTTTATTATTATTGTAAATATTATAGGACATAATTCAGCCTATTGGCTGCGACGTTTTATATAAATAAACTATCCATCTATCTAAAAAGCAAACAAACAATTCGACTAGCTACTTCTTTGTGTCCAAAACGAGTAGGTTGTTATTTATATCCAGTCGAGACAAAAATACAAGTTTCATTCCTGAACAAAAGTAACAACGATTAAACCTCAAACGCTAAGCTTCAATTTAAGTTACCTGTGTTGTCGGGCTTTCTACGAATCCACTAAAGTAAAAACACGCATCTACAAAAATAGCAAACGGTTTGTCCAAAGAAAGAACTTCTTCCACCAAGTTAGAGCTACTCGTTCCTCCCATTAATTTCAGTGAATTGTTAAGTGAACTTTCGTGGTGAGCTTCAAGATGCCGCGGTAAAGTGAACAAGCCCTTGAAGCGTTAAATCATTTTGTTTTTCAACCACACTATCCGGTCGACACAAGTGGATCCAAAATTTAACAATTTCCTGACAAAATTGTTTTGCTCTTCCATTTTATCAGTTGAAAATTCACCTTCCGGAGTATCTTTTAAGTAGTTCCTGATTCTTATGCATTCGAAGAAGATGAAGTTTTTGTGCTCAAAATGACGAAACCAACTGAATGTGAAATCTCGAGCCGCAGAAAGCGCGCGAAAAACTAAGCCTCGTTTTGGTTTGGATGTCCTACACCTGGCTTGAGCCTGCGATGCAATCGAAAACCAGTGCCTGGTCAGCGGTCAACTTCAAAAAATGCTGACCTCGATATGGTCTTAACTTGAGCCCGCGGATACCTTGTTTTGACAGGTGTCAATTAGCGATAACTTTGACGTCCAATATCAAAAGATGTACACAAAACGCGGCTTACAACACACAATTAATGGGACATTTCATATCGCGTACATGGAAGGGCGGACGTACGGGCGTACGTACGACGCACGTACGACGTACGTACGGTGGCCAAAACCAAATTTTCTCGAATAGATGGGCTACCATATTTTCTTAACAATGGTGCTCCGCTTGGTGGCCCTTCGAGCCGCCGGAGCTCCGCTATTAAATGCGAGTTCAGTCGAATATTCGACTGATCTAGTCGAATATGCGACTGAAGTTCGACAGTTGATTTAAACGCCGCATTTTATACGTGCCGAATCTAATTCATAAATTATGTTTAATTATATTTTACCCATAACACCACAGTTTTATGCTACATGACATGCGCAAAGAAAACTGGCGGGAAGTAATCATGGGAGTAAGAAAACAATATGGCGGTTGTCGAAGATAGTATGTGTGGTTCGTGCTTCAGGGGAACCCAACGACAAGTTTCGGTAGATATCTGTTCGGTGGAGGGTAATTCGCCTTGCGCTTTCGGCGTCGATTAAAGAGTGCACTCGGATTTTCGTAACTAAAACTGACGTGGCCTAAAAGATTTGCAATTGGGACTGATCATAGCTCCTGAGGTTTTCGGAAAGGTCGAAAGTGCTGTTTTTGGCAGTCAAAAACGTCAGCTAGCATTTTCGGAAAGGAAGTAGTTCCCTAGAGAGTTCGTGGAAAGGTCATTTCAGCTTGCATTTTCTCAAAGGAAGATTTTGTTCCCTAACATTTTCGGACATTTAAAATTTCAGCTAAGGAAGCCGAACAGATGAACTTCTTCTAGCTTATGAAAACACCATAAGGTACTTAAAAATGGCTTACTACAGCTTTTGGTTGATTTAGCTCGTTGGGTGCCCCTGGTGCTTCTCAGTTCTCTCCATAAAAGTATACATGTTTGACATGCGGAATTTTTTTTTCTATAAGTTGCTCTGTTTTTGAAGAAAACGAGGAAACACCGGGTTGGAAGGCAGGACGAAGTGTAGGTCGTTGCGAAGCTTGCTTTCCGGAGAAGATGGAGAACGAAGTCAATGAACGAGAATTTGATCAGGAAAGTGAAACGAATATCAGTGTCTGGGAATGAAGCTGTCACTCGCACTCGGCAGTTAAATTCGGCACAATTGAATGCGACGTTTAAATTCAAGTCGATTTAAATTAGTATTAGATTCGGCGCATGTAAAATGCGACGTTCATTAACAGGCGAAACTTTAAAAAAAATGACATTTTTCGATAGTTTCTTTGTTTGTTTTTAATTATCATACGAGGAATTCTACTAAAATAATTATTCGCTCCAGGCTCATCATATACAGTTGGGAAATATTTGCCAATATGTATTTCGCCTTTTGTTTCGTTTTTATTTGAATATGTGAATAACCACTACTGCTTAGGTAGTGTTCACAACTGCTATGATCTCTCACTTTAATATTCAGTCTTTAATTCGCGGCTCAAATATGTGATGTGTGGTTTATCAGCCTGTAAACCATAGAAACTTGTGTATATAGCTTAAATAGGGCTTATGCACGTTACGTCATCACCGTCATGTTGGTGTACCCTGAACAAAAGATTGCTCATTAGCTTCTTTTGTTATTGTCTACCAATATGGCCGCTAACCCATTGTCATTCGCATCTTTGGAGACTGATTGCATACCCTCTATAAATTGTGATCATAAACTTGCTGTCGAACTACCTGGGTAACGAAAACTTTATTGTTGATAGCTTTTTATTCGTGATGAATTAAGATGACGTAAGATACAGCGTTCCACAAAATTCATTATCTGCAGAAAATTACCAAGTGTTTATACATTCTCATTAGCATGACAATTAATGCGATAACGATGTCATATTACGGGCGAAAGACAAACTTCAATTAGAGCTAAAGAATACTGGGGATTAATTTCTAAAGAAACTGTGGTGCTGCGTCGGTGGGGGAGTGAAGCACGAAAATCGATTCGCTCTAACGAAGGGCTAACTCTCGAAACGCCGCCAGCTATTTGAATCCCTGTACGGTGGGCAGTTTACATTATCAACTCCGTTCATAAACCAAAATTTTCCTGCTTCAGTTAGGGCTAGCTGTCTTTCCGTTTGGTCTAAATATAAAAGAATTTGTTTATGTTTTTATGTATATGTACCACGTGAAACACATGAAAATTCAATGACTTTACTTTTAAATATCGCTTTACTAGAATGGATTAAGTCGATCTTGTCTTAACTCCTGATTAATGTTAGTACAAAAAGTTACTCAATCTATGTAAAACAGAAAAGAGAAGAAAACATTTGTAGCAATAAAGATAGAAAAGAGTAGAGAAATAAAAATTTGTATTGAGTAAAATCAAGTTATCACTTACCATTGCAAAGATCAAGTATATTACTTTGTAATCGTAAAATGTTGAATTGGTTAAAATCCCATTTCATCCCTCTTATAAACAGGAAAAAGATGGACTCACAACAGAATATAATGATAGTGACATGATAGCAATGCTTCCCGTATCAATGGCGTTCTTCCGATAAATTTGTGCTCCTTTCAAAGTATTTTCTCAGGTTTCAAATTTTTATTTATCTATTTGGACATTTTTCCTAAAGAGGCAGTTAGCGAGTTCAAATTTGAAATGCTTTCTTGGAAATAACACAGTACTAGGCTTATACATACATATGCATAAGTAAGTACTTCTGTTAGAATTGCGCAAAGAAAAACAAAAAAAATAACAAGACTTTTAAATGACGTTGAGGCGGCAAAATGTAGAGAATATAGAAGCAGGAAATCTTTGCGCCGTGTTTTCCGTTTGGCGTAATGACGCCAAATATGTCAATGTGTTTAGCATAACACTGGAGAAAGTTCGTGAACAATATTACAGACATTCAAACGGTACTAAAACTCCAAATTGCAGTTGTTCTTTCCGGTGTATTATTTTCCCTGAAGAAACTATATATCAATTATCGACACTGATTGCAAAGTTTAGCTTAAAACCAATATTTCATTGGTGTCGTCAGATTCACTATCTGAAAATTAGTAGATATCCCACAGATATCTCCCCTAACAAAACAAACAACGCCAAGCTAGGGAAAACGTATTATTGCCACCGCTTTCATATAAACACCCATAGTCTCGTTGAAATGCTTTTCCCATAGTCTTAAAATAGTTGGTACCACCTACCTTTGACGAAGTTACCACTAAAGTCAAGACGAAAAATTTATCAACGAAAAGAGTTAAGAGTTAAATAATTCAAGAATTTTATATCCACGAAATGAATCATTGTAATCTGATGAGCCTTTGCCTGACGAGAAAACAGTCAGCGGGCTAGCTACAGAAGGTGTCTTTACTAGCGATGTATCACGAATGCCATTCTCCTAGTGGCTACGCTACTCGCAACTATTCTGTGATATATAGTAGATTTATGTTTAAAAAATTACATTATTCGCTCTCGATTTCTATGCGTGATAGCTGATTCGGACTGCACCCTCATCAGCTATCACGCGATTGAAATCTCAAGCTGATAATCCGGCCTGGGGCGTAGCTACCTGTACGCACGTACGTAACTGAAACAGTCGAATAACAAAGATGAAATAAAATAATAATAATAATAATAATAATAATAATAATAATAATAATAATAATAAAAACAGAAATTAATAAAAATAAATTTGCTTCTTTCTTTGAAATGTTGTTAATAAAACAACAGACGGTGTTTTCCACTCCAAATGTCGGTTTCCACAGAGAAGAGACGTGACTCACTGGTACACCGAATGGTCCAAACAAGGCGGGGAAAACGCGATCAAAAGCGAGCGGGATGGTAAAGAGTGAACTAGTTGTTCATAGCCTTAGATCGGCCTGTCTTTGCTTCGCTAGCCTTTACATGGCCAAAAATTCAATACTACAGGAGGCATGAAGAGTGATTATTTTGCCGCGCTCCAAATGTTAATGACCCTTTACATGCCATTTTGCACCATGCTATTGACATATGTCGTTTCAATTATGGCGACACTACTGCAGGGGCGGATCTAGGATTTATAGAAAGGGTGTTCGAATAAACGACCGCCGAATGCAGGGATATTTGGGAGGGGTCCGGGGTCATGCTCTTCCGGGAAATTTTGAAACGTTAGTCCTCGGATATAAGTTTTTTTAACGACTTGGGCGCTGCATATACAAATGCAAATTGCTATCGTTTGTGTAGAGGCTTGATAAAAATTGTTTGAAAGTGATCAACTCTCTTTAAGTTGCACCTACCAAAATAAAGTTCAAGGCCTTTTTATATATTATACCAATACTAAATAGGATTTGAGAGAAGAGGAAAATTGTTCATTGTTTTTCAATTCGGTGAATTATCTTTGAGTGGCCTATGGCCTATTTGACGGTTCTTATTATTTAACACGTATGCAATATACATACAAATTTTCATTATTACAATACAGAAGCAGTGTACCACTCGCCGATCTGTTGGTATTTTTGACAAGCTTGTGGGATAGCTTGGGATACTGAATCCTTATTATCGTCACGACACCCTAACCCTTTCTTATTCACCTCATTTATGAAATAATAATTTAGCTTAAAATGCAAATACAACGGCAATAATGACATACTCGTCTTCCAATGAAAATGCATGAGTCGGCAGCTGTATGCGGGCTGCCTTATCAAACTGTAATAAGCAGAGTTGGCCCCACTACCCACTCAATTTTCACGCTAATCTAAGGCTCAGAGGAGATCGAGAGTGTATTACAAACAAAACAGAATTGGTTAAGATGACTTCGGCTAACAATCACAGTACCTTGGCAGACAGAAATCTAAGCACAATCATCATTGAGTGCGTGTTTTTCTCGTTCCTTGCTTTTGACAGCTTTGGTTGGAAATGTGCTTGTTTGCCTCACTTTCTACAAAAACCCATTGCTTCATCGCAGTCTCAACAACTATTTTATCGTATCTCTTGCGGTCTCTGACATCCTTATGGTACTACTGGTAGAGCCGTTAACATTTGGCGCTATTGTCACTGGGCGATGGCCGTTCGGCGACATCGTTTGTCAATTCATGGCGTTTGCATGTACATTGTAGGACTAGCATCTTTACAAACCTTGATGCTGATATCGGTCAATCGATATTTCAAGATGGCAAGGTCGGATGCCTTGTACAAGAAAATCTTCAAGAAAAGGACAGTTTTTTTTGATGATTATCACTTCATGGCTTATGGCCATTGTTCTTCTTCCAGTATACTTACTCAGCGGAAATCGGTTCAATTTCAACTCAAACAGAACCATTTGCTACCCAGATTCCCGTTTGCGAGGCCCGCGTATCTATCTCCACTGTGTGTACACAATTTTTATTGTCATTCCGTCTTGCGCCATGTTCTTTTGTTATTTTAATGTCTTCAGAACAATTCGCTTACACAGTGCTCACTTAGCGAGTTCTGTCGTGCCGGGTGAGAACAACGACATCGCGTTGCTCAGTTTTGCGCGCGATTTACGCGTCACAAAGATGATTTTCGCCACACTAGTGGGATTTGAGCTGTGCTGGTTACCTTTGTATATCCTGGAACTCATTGATTTGTTTGACCCCCAAACTTGACGCACCAAGAACAGTTTACATTTTGACCACTTTTACAGTGGGAGCCAGTTCATCCATTAACCCAATGATTTACACTGTCATGAACAAAGAATTTCGAGACACTTTCAAAAACCTACTCTTCTGCTTTTAAAGTTCACGTCGATCTTAACGACTGGTCGAGGAAGACTTGTCGTCATTCCATCATTAATAGCAGTTTAATGGGTTTATGACCTGGGCAAAGTCAATAAACACGACATCAACTTGCCCACTGATTGTCCAAAACTTTGAACCAATCATGACGTACCAACAGTAGCGCTGTGTCAAGCAAGATCGACTAGTGAAGAATCCATGATTAGAGTCACGTATGGAACCAGCAACTTGATTATACTATACTATACCATACCATACCATACCATACCATACCATACCATACCATACCATACCATACCAAACCACACCACACCACACCACGCCACACCACACCACACCACACCACACCACACCACACCACACCATACTTCTTGAGTATTATTTGCCCGATTGAAAAATGAATCTCACTGATGCATCGAGATGTTTTTTTTTTTTCCGGGACACCGTGTTAATGGGGAGCAGGGTTGGCGTAGTGGTGATAGCGCCCACCTTCCACCAATGTGTCCCGGGTTCGATTCCCGGACTCGGCGTCATAATTGGGCTGAGTTTGTTGGTTCTCTACTTTGCTCCGACAGGTTCTTCTCCGGGTACTCCGGTTTTCCCCTCTCCCCAAAAACCAACTTTTGATTTGATTTGATTTATTTGGAGTTGATTTGATTTAAAAATTGTAAAGTGCCATTGATCGGTATTTGTAAATGGCGCTATATAACTAATAAATCATTATTATTATTATTATTATTATTATTATTATTATTATTATTATTATTATTATTATTATTATTATTAATTCATCACCACTGACCGAGGAAAACATTTGAAAAGTACGAAACACTAAAAAGACATGAGATAAACTCGCTTAAGTCTAGAGGACGTATGAGGAGCGATTACTTCGCCGCCTAAAGTGTCAAAGATCCTTTGCATGTCATTTTGCGTAGCTAGAAGATGTTAATGAGTAGTTTAGGAACCTGTTAGCCTTAGCTGTAAACTCGATATGGGGTTTGCATAACTACATAATTTATACTGTCATTTTGAAGATAATTTGTGCATAATTTTTATAAATCATATACGACACTTACCGAGAATGAGTCGCTTTATTCTTAAGAAAATAAGAACCCATTTAAGAACCTGTTTAGACTAATATCCTTGTATTACTAAGCGCCGTTTACATAAAAACCGTTTTAGGCTAACTTGGAAACATCTAGGTTCGTATACGCGGCGGTTTTTGCTATAAATTTGGTGTGGCGCTGAACCTACACGTGAGCCAGGTATAAATTTAATCCAATATAATCACGCTAACGCTGGAATCGAGCCTTCATATCATTAGGGATTGCTTCCTCTTTTTAGCACATATTTAAATTTCTCTTTGGTAAGAAACTTCTTCACATCAGTGTGGCGAACACTTCCGACAGAAGAGAAATGGTGGAATATAACGCCGATTCGATAAGCGTTTAAGGTGGCTAGATTCGACTCTTTAGTTGAATGCTGTCCTTCAAGTGTGCAAATACATCTCAACACATAGACATACTATGCAGATGTCATCGGCTTCCCCGTCGAGTTAATTCCCGGGCCAACTAGGGAGATATGTGGGGGAGATACAAAAATATAGGTGGGATTCTTTGACCGAGGGTTGGGCAAATCTCGACAATTTTTTAGTATCTAGGATTTGGGGGTGGGGTATTCAAAAGTTTGTAGAGGATGTCAGAGGGATTTTCAGCTAAGAGACACCTAACCCAGGGGACTTTGTCTTGCAAGATTCTCCGACTCCCGAAATTCCTCAAGTTTGCTTGACTAATTTTTCAATCCTCCTGGTTAGCCCGGGGGTCTATCCCACGGGGAAGCCGATGACATGTGCATAACCCAGGGGATCAACAGTGACACTGTTTTGAGAGATACATCCCAGCTTTAGATTGAATAAGCTTTATTTAAAAAAAAAAAATCAGTTACCCTGTGACGTAATGACTTCATTTCTATTTTTACTAACAGATGTTTTTTCAGAAATCGAGGTACGTAGATCCGTTAGCTTTCTGTAGATGTACCCAGTTTGACACAAGGTATATTTTGAACAAGTAAATTTCGAGTTCACTGAAATTATGGTGGTGAAACACTGACATCAAATTAGTCAAATTTTCCTTTCATGGTGATTTGGAATGCACGCTGGTCATAAATAGACATATAACAACCTACCAAAAATGGGGTTAGGCGCCAAAGATATGATAAACAATTTAATATCAGTATTTGAGCACATCACATAACTTCAATGAACAGGAAATTTCAGGAAATTCTAAACACCAATTAGTCCCGCGTTCCAGAAAATTATATCGCCGTTTTCCATTTCATTTCTGTTTAAAAACACAGGCTTCTCAGGAATTACCTCGCTGATGGGTATAAAATAATACCAGTTCCAAATATCTTTAATTCCCATACGTTTGTTACCGAATGGACATTAATTTCAACGCCCTTATTAAACTGATGTGGATTTGTGTCTTTTTTAAGCAGTCAAAAGTTAAGCTAAATCATTAATTCTCAAAACTGCTCCGTGAAGAAAACTCTCTGAACAAGAATGTGACTCTGATTTTTCCTGAAACTTTGATATTTTTATAGTAGGCGTGGGTTATATATCGATCTACCCTATATTCTTTATATATTTATTATGCTAATTGCATAAATTTGAACTACGGGAAAATTCAATCAAAACATCCAAAAGAATTGCCATGACGACACTGAAGATAATGACACTGAATGATGATGATGATTGTGGTGAAGATGGGGTGATGGTCTTAAAACGAAACAAGATCAATGTTTGAGTAAGGTGTGCGTTGCGATCGGAGCTAACGATCCCAAACTCAATAAAATTATCTTGTCTGCAATAGCTCGCGGCATGCACAAAAACAGTGATATTCGAAATATTAACGCTCGTGTTTTGCTAGCTAGCTTTTTCTTCAACAGCGATTCCGTACTTGGTTAATTGTATTTTTTACAGGTTTGAATATGGTTTGCTAACAAAATGTCAAAGCCTTACTCATAGTTTACCAAGTTTCTCTTTATAACAAAATTGACACTTTTGCAATTTCTGATCCCATTGTTTTGCAAATCATACGCCATAAATGTCATTTAAGTAAAGTTTTAATTATATATCGGATAGATGGCGTTATGAATTTGTGGCTGTTCCTCAACTTTCCCATTTTAATAATGGTAATTGGACTAAGCGGAGTACAATTTGGTCTGAAATCATATGCGTGATTAGGGCGCAGCTCCAGTTCGATTTGAAATCACATGTATGATTTCAGAGCAAAACTACATGACGTGAAGTTCAATTACCACTTTATCACACCCATTTTGAAATCACAGTTTTTGTCAATATTAATATTTATTTATCCATGAAATGTAATTGGTTAGTATTCTTTCAGTTTGGATGCGACTTAGTGCGATTCGTGAATAAATGGCACTGTTAGAGCCAATCAGATTGCTGAGATCACCAGTGATTTCAAAATGGGTGTACTAAATGACGAGCCTGCAAGAGTCCCTAGTTATATTAGGAGGGTCGACGTTGAATTGAGGAGCTCAAGGTGGTTTACCTTTTCCCGACGCGTCCCACATTTCTGGCGATCGCTCCCAAAACTCAACTTTGAATGTTGAAAGGCGTCCGTGATATGTATTAGCTCGAACCAAGTCTTTGAATTTTAGCAAAGTCTCAAGAAAAGATTACAAAAATCATTATCTGATAGTCGGCGATACTTTTATTCATTGTCGGGGTAACAGCGAAATCTAAGATCACCTGGGATTTTTCTCGATGTATGAAAACCACGCCTACTCAGTGATTTATTGCACAGTGCATCCGCTATTCTAGTCTTATAAACCAGAATGTTGTACGCAGTCCAGACAAAATACAAAAATTTATGGCTAGAGTATAATTCAAGAAAGTATCTCAGTTTCATAATTTATTATTATACCTTAGTTTTAGCTGGGCCTGTCTTGTCGAAAACTGGCGTTCGTTTCAAGCGATTATTTGCAAAGAAAAAAACATTGATCGTTCTGCTAGCCAAGTCGAGACTGGAAGTTACAATTCGAATTCGAAGTGGTCTCATTCCGGGCTCGCCTAATAAGTAAATTGCAACTGAAATTTACTCATTAATACGCAGTCCAGACAAAATAAAAAAATCATGGCTGCAGTGTAATTCAAGAAAATATTTCAGTTACATAATTTATTATTATAACTTAGTTTTAACTGGGCCTGTCTTGTCGAAAGCCGGCGTTTTCTTTGAGTGGTTATTTGGAAGGAAAAAAAACACATTGATCATTCAGTTGGTTAAGTCGAGACTGGAAGCTACAATTCGAATTCGAAGTGGCCTTATTCTGAGCTTGCTTAATGAGACGTAAATTGCAACTGAAATTTTGGAGATTTGTTAGGTAATTTCTAAGCACGAAAAAAAATTAATGCTGTATCTAAAGATGAAAATAGACTCAGAAAACTTCCAATTAATTTTGCAGATGATCATGAAGAAGGTAAGAAAACCTTTCATTATGTGGTTTTGCTCGGGGCAATGACATTGTGTACCTGATTAGTTTTTGTCGAGACGCTTGTGCGGAAAACATATAAAGGATGAATAAACCGTACAAAAATATTCGTTCACCTCCTCAGAATAAGTAAGATGGCTGTTTTCTAGGTAGAGTAGGTAGAGAGTACTTAAGGGGTATCTTTTACTGTTCATACATTATGTAGTAGCAATCAATATAATTTTTTGGGCTCCTTTATCAGGAGGCCTCCCGCCTCTAAAGTCTTAGACTGCTTTCTTTCAGAATTTGTAAGGAAAAGAACCACACAATTACTTCCAATTATTAAAAAAAAGTAGCAACAAATGAAAACAAAATGATATATCTAATGGTTAAAATTTCAAACCACGTTTCTTTAAGTTTATTGATAAAATGATTCAAAACAATTTCACCTTATCTATTATTATGAAAAAGTGGCGCGAACGTTGTTGCAGTGTGGAAATATAAATTTAATCTCTTGTAATTACTGCATGCAACAATTGGTATTGTTTTTAGGTTATCTTAGTGCACGTAGATGAAGGCAAAAAAAACTTCATATTTTTATTCATTTTTTTTATTTATTATTTTTTTTCGTCCTGGGCAATTTTAGTCATGCAGCTTTTTCTGGAATCATTTTTTTTTTCGAGTGATTAGCATATGAGAAAAAGAATACAGAAATCGATGCGACCACCAAAAGAACCTCACGAAAGTATTGCACAGTAAGTGAATACATGGGATATCTCCAAAACTCGCAATTTTATCGAGTTTTTATGCAAAACACGGTATCTTCACCCGATTACTACTTAAACCACTTATAAAACACCAAGCGATGGAAAACTAGACAGTAAATCGATTCTCCTTGAAATACATAATATGTGAGGAGGTTTTTTTCACCTGCTTTTCAAAATAAAAAAAATTATAAAAAAAGATGAAGATTGAAAATATGTATTTTGCGGTACGTAGTCCGTGAAATGGACGTTTCGAAATGCTTTTGGTTATAGGCTTTTTTCTTTACTTGAAAGATAAAAGTTAAGCGCGACCAAAACGTCAGATGAGAACAGTTCAAAACAGAATTTTAATTTGTTGTTAATACGTAAATTAGAATTTCCCACCAAGCCCATTTGCAAGTGAAGTAATACTGAATAACTAAAAAAATTCGTGGTTGGAAAACAAGGAAACATTGGTGTGCCATATTTGCTCACAGAAACCAGAGGATTTTGAGAGCTCTTCAAGTATTTGCTAGACTCAATGACAGAAAACCTACAAAAACGTTATGACATTTTCAATATAAATTAAAGGAAATCAGGACGAATTTAGATTTAGGATTTGTTTAGTATGTAAGTTTCTCCTGTACATAAAGAATTCATCAGATTCATAGATTGGTTTAGATACTTCCAAACCGATTAGATCCCAAAACATTTTATTTACTCCAAGCTCTCGCGCTATAACTAAAGCGAATGTTTGGTAACTCTGACGAGAATGAGATATAACCTTCATTTTTCTTAATGGTTTTACCAAAGGTAGTTAAGTTTGCTAAAGAAAGAGTGCAAGAAACATTATCGTGCCGTTTAAACAGAGTGCAAATAAATCGTTCCATTTTACCTTACATTTGGGCATCATAAGTCCTTGCAGTCGGAGTAAGTAAAACCTGGCTTGATGGAAAATAATTCCTCAGAGTTAGTTAGTCGTTCACAATTTCAAGATTTGCGGCTCTTTTTATCTCGTTAAATTAAAATGCTTTAATCCCTTGGAAAGCCATTTGCATTTTCGTATTCGTCGTTGGCATTTGTAAGGCCTAAATCGGTAGTTGACACAAAAGCTGACGGATAATGGGTTGCTCCTCCGAAAGAACCATCCTTTCCTCATTTCAGTCATTGATCCAATAGTATTGTATTTTTCCGAAACCAATTTGCCAGGAAGTGCCCGTAAAATAAAGCCTATAGAAAGGAAACTAATGCGTATTGTCATTTCAGATAATATCGCCCGATAATATATGCCCTAATTTTTAAAATCGGCGATGCCATTTAATTTTCCGTATTTCAAGACAAAACATTACCAACCGCTTTGACATCTTTAATATCTTATCTTAAGTTATGTCTTTTCTTAAGATTATATCACGTCCGCTGCTATCCAGACCAAAGTTTTCCAGTAGTATGCCTTGACAGTAAAGTGAGTGGGTAGATTTCAAGCATGGTAAATAAATGAAAGATGGGATTATTCAATATTGTCTAACAGATGCTCTGAATTTTTTTTTTCCGAGTTCACACAGCAAGAGTCGAGGCTAATATTTCGGATATGCTACCACTAAGCTACAGGAGACTTGTGGGAACAATATAGTTTTCAATATAGTTTTCTCACCCATTTCAGATCATATGACGATTCCCTTGAGAAGTATTTCATTTGATTTCGCTCAAGAATATTGATAAACAAACAAACAAATTAACAAAAATTAAATCAAACAAGACGCATACCCCGGACCTTTACAGTTATCCAGTATTTTCGAATCCCGCGATCATTTTGGCCTCCACGAAGACTTTTAAGGTCGCGCAGGACACTTGCCTATGACTAAATTCATGAGCTACATTTTGGGGTTGTGTGTTTCATTTTTAAGCTTCAAATATCTGAATTGTGAGGGTCGATCCCTCTGAAATTTGACAGGGGTCTTGGTGGATGACGGAATTACATCATAATTGTCGTTTTATAGGCGGGTAGCGATTTTCGGTGATATTTTAGGCTGCTAAAGTTAGAACTAACAAAAGGCAATGTTTGTGTCCAAGAAGCGCTGTGAAGTAAATGCTTTTATTACTTAGTGAGAAAGGTAACCACTTTTCTGATGTGACAGATGTCTCACTTTCAAGACTCGTTGAAGGAGGAGTAAAACTGTGAAACTTATACTTTGAAGCGTCTTATCTTCTTTGTAAAGTTTGTTTTTGCAATTTTGCCTTTGTCACATCACAGTATAGCATACTCAGTTTATTTCCCTGGTGTATTAGTTCCTAAAGTTCTATATTCGTGATGAAAACTCAGACACAAAATTGCAGTATTTTCCTTCTCTGAAGATCGAACCAGTCCTTTAATGTATTACAAAATGTGGAAGAAGTTGTCATACTTCGATATTTCAATCGCACGCCGAACACACAATGTATAGACCTTATTCGCTTGTACAGTTTGTTTTCCCAATACAGATCACGTGATTATACACAGGAGATTTGATCCTTTGTCTTGTTCATTAAAAAGAGTGCCTGCAAGCATGAGTTTGTCTGCATGCACTCTTTTTAATGAAGAAGACAAAGGACCAAATCTCCTGAGTATCGTCACATGATTTGTATTGGGAAAACGAAATGTACAAGCGAATAAGGTCTATTGAATAAATTTGGAATGTAAAACTCTTCTCATGAATAGTCCGTGCATCGTCAGAACGCACTAAAAGACACCGGTTTATCCCTCGGATATATAAAGAATCTAGCCTACCAGTAACTATAAGAACACATTTCGCCTAAAAAGCAAAACTTAATTAAGACATTTTATCCATTTCTGTATCTTTGATGCTAGTTAAGCCAATTATTGTAACGACTAACAAAACGATCCTTAGTGTATAGTTTTCTTGTGGTAATATTATTTTTGGTTTTCGAATATAGTTTCAGCTTGTGATCGCAAAGATTACATCCCCCTAATATTTCATGTCCAGCTGCCGATGCCCTTGTCATTTTTGTCACACTATTGCCCAGGACTAGTGCACTTGGACAAAATAATAAACTTGATCATGACTCCTAAGTTTAGTGTTTCTCTGAAAGCTGCGACTTACCTATGATATTCTAGTTTGCTACAAACAATGCGCGACAGAAATTACGTCTAACGTGGGAGAGCATGTTTTGAATGGCTACAAAAGTATTTATAATGTTTATTGTACGCGAAATAAAAATTTCTAACAACCCGAAATTTCGACCAATTACCATTAAGTGAACATGTAATCTGTGAATAATTTTCAGTGTTTGTCATTAAATTAAAACTGATTATATACACTATATTACTTCCATATTTTCCGCATGTATGTTTCATTTGCTCATGAGCAAAATTATAGTTTATACGTTTTCGTTAAAAACGCATTCTAGTCCCTTCTGTCAGTTAATCAAAATATGTCCCTCCATTTTGACTTCGACGGACGAAAGCTATATTTATTGATACACTGTAATTAAATCGTTAGTCACGCTCCAGAGAGTTCTCGATCAAAGAGAATGCGTTCATTTTACACCATTAATTGTACGTCACCAAGAACGTACATCAATTTCTGGAAACATGCCATAATGTTTACTAACGCTTGGTAATTTATGGGTAATATATTTCGTGAAAACGAGAAGCCTTATTTCTTGAAGTTTTATATTTGCTTCTGCATCAAAACCATAGGTGCAGTCTTCAAATTTTCCCGCAGCGTTATGAGAATATTTTCTTTCGCGTTTCAGTACAGCGCATACCAACTAAACGAGAAATAATATTCAGCTAAGGATACGAACATAAAAGTCTTTGTTTGCTTGCATAAATATGCGTCTCAAAGAATATGGCAACATGGTTCCAGAGAACATGAAAGAACACTAAGAATTTAATTCAAGGTTCTTTAAGCAGTTCAACTAGATAATTGTACAAATTTAAATTTGACGTCTTAACCGGATTGTTGTTTATGTCGAACGGCTAACACTCGAATTTTTATTTGAATTAAATTCTTTTGAATTACATTCGAGTTAAAACATGGGCATTGAAAGTTCGCGATAGGTTATCCTCGATCCCCCTCTTCTCATTGTTTACCTGAGTCAGAATATACTGATAGCTACCTTCGTGTATAGTCTTGTGTCACTTCATATGCCTAGACTAATAAACCTCATTCATCCATGGAGAACTTCATTCGGACTCTAAACGCATACCTTTCCACTGCACTTGCCCTTCACTAATATACCTTGATATCCACTAATACTGTTGAAATTTTCCTGCACCAAGATGAATAAAAGACATATTACCTTTGCAACCGCAGACCGGTTAGCTCAGTGTTAGATCACCGGACTACCATGCGGGAGGTCGCGGGTTCTAACCCCGGCCGGACCAACACTCAGGGTCTTTAAAATAACTGAGGAGAAAGTGCTGCCTTTGTAATGACATCTGCAAATGGTTAGACTTTCTAGTCTTCTCGGATAAGGACGATAAACCGTAGGCCCCGTCTCACAGTACTTTCACTTAACCTGATTCTGTGGGACGTAAAAGAACCACTAGGGACGTAACAAAACTCTGGCTGTGACCACCCCTAGTGTCTGTCCTAGATATCTACATTACGGGGGCACTCATTAGTTACTTCATTAATTGTAAACTGCACTAGCAGTCTGGTCAAGTCCCCCGGCCAGTGATGTAAACTATCCCTGAAAAGCCCCGACGGGGAGAGGATAAGTATGTATGTATGTATGTATGTATGTATGTATGTATGTATGTATGTATGTATGTATGTATGTATGTATGTATGTATGTATGTATGTATGTATGTATGTATGTATGTATGTATGTATGTATGTATGTATTTATGTATGTATGTATGTATGTATGTATGCAATGGAAGCTTCAAAATTCCGTATTGTTTTCTGCTGCTACTAGCGACAACTTGTCGACGCGTTAATCATATATAATTACAACACTTTAAATAACATCACTGTTGGGTCATCCAAGGTTCTACCTTCATGGAGACATCGAGAAATCCACCGAACACTGATGACTTGCTAAAGACTACCCAAATGGAAAAATATCAAAACAGAACGATATAGTAACATTTTTAACTATTACCGGGCTCTTGTTAATAAAATATAACAACAGGGACAAGCGCCACTGTTTTATTTATTATTTTCAACAGACTTGGAAACCGACAAAGACCAGACGAGAAATATTCCGCCCTAAGGTTACCAAAAACATCAGAAAATATTCCTGGACTCACTATATACGTACATTGAATATTTTAAGGTTCTCGACAAATTTGGGAGCCAAGGACGTCAGCCGCCCAGCAAATTTTATTTGTGTTTTACCCAGCGCATTTTAAATAAGAGGCGGATTTTGTACAAGGCTTACATACAAGGTGGATTTCCTTCGAGGCGTAATTTTAAAGTGCATACGGAATTTGCGCAGGATTTGTGCAGTTGCTTAAAAAAAAGAGATGCGTGCGTCGCTTACTCACGTAAGTAGCAGTTGAAATAATATTTACACCACAGTCAAAAATTTTGCCTTTAAGATTATCGAGGCGTCATTCATTTTAGTACAACTTGAGAAATTCACTGAGCTTTGTTTTGTTTGCATTAACGAATATTATGGCACAGTGAGCTACAATCTGTAATGAAATAGTCAAAGGTAAAAGGACTTTGAAAGGAGCGGTCACAGTATATTCTCGATACGGTACAAATGCAGAACGGAAATTGCACCCGTATGACTCGCGTAAGCTTTGGGACGCCATCATGCAAACGGTAATAGATCTGCAAGAGAGAACCGAGACGAGCTGATACCAGTTTAAAAATCAAACATGTCATGGTATCATGAAAATATTGTACAAAACTAAATCAGTGGACACGAATATATTTTCTGGTTTTACTTGCGAAAATCAATCAGCAAGAACTATTTAAAATATTTCTTGGAAGTTTTGTTTTTGGAGAAAACAATTATTCCAGCCGCGTTTGTTAGAAAGTTAGAATAATATTATAACCTCGGCGCCTCGTTGGCAATCATGCCATATTTATGCCAAGCGCGTTAGCCTCAAATAAATGTCATGTTTTCTATTATTGGAACGATGTAGTAAAGAGCTAAATACGAGAAAGTTCACGGCATTAATTCCCGCAAATTGGTTTGCGTGCGGGATTGGAATCATGATCTCTCACGTTTTCAGTTATCGCTTGTCGCGACAAGCATTGTTTAACAAGAACTCCTGATGAGTTTTTTTTTTTCTCATTTATCAAGTATGTTGCTTGGAAGCTGTTTTGTTTTCCTTTGTTAGGAGTTTCTGGAGATGTCTATTTCGAAATTTGAATACGGTGGCCTTGAAGTGTGCACGTAAACGGAAATTTTGAGGAGCGAGGCAAGGTGAAACTTCATCATCATGTTACTACCGCACTCATCCCAGAAGAAACGCTTTGAATTGGGTGGGATTGGGTTCCTATCTGACATGCGTCATGTGCACTGCTCGAATCAACAGTGTCGAAAGCGTGCTGTTTAGTGATAAATTAAAGAGATGGTAATTTCTAGTATCGCGAAGGAAAGGAGTGTGAATGAGTGGCCTATCTCGCCACTAGTGCCTCAGGGCTTCTTAAGATGAGCCCGGCAAACGGTCTGCACCTTTTAACTTGGAAGGATTTTGTCTCCTGTTCATATGGGAAATTTTAACTCGGTTATGCATTAAAATAACAGGCAATATTTGCTATCACCACTTGCAGTTCTTAGGATTGAATTTGTTTATCAGCATCGAAAGCAGGGTTTCCATTTGTATTCAAGCAAACAGACGATTTAGTGGTCACCATCGCTGTTTCCCAATGAAATATCTTCGAATTCGAGGGGGAAAGAATCTGATCCAGCGCAGGCCGCCATGTTTTGACTACGTTGTCAAAGGGGCCGAGTTCGCCCGCGTTGGCGCGGATTAGTCAGCGACCTTATAAGCACAAAGCGTGCGTAGTTATCTTTGACCCTCCTGCTAGGGCGTTACCCTACGTGCTTGTAAACAGGGCCTAATGCAGATTTTTCTAAATCGCTAAAATAACGTGACGTTTTGGACTTAATAATTTTTAATAACCATAGTCTTGTCGACAGATTGTCGTGAAAACATAGTCGTAGTGTCTAACTCTTAGCTTAAGGCTGCAATTGCTTGTTTTGCCGTCGGTCAAGGGAATCGAAATGAAAATTTTGATGTAAACAGCACAGAACCAAACTAAGTCTTTTTGCTTCCAAATTCCCTGCAATTATCTGGTTATCCATTTAGCCGAAGCTAAGTCGGTTGATATCGGGATGTCCTTGCTTTTTATAGCCATAATTTTGGTTATGCTGATCAAAACTTATTTTCTCCTGTCAGGAATTCGGTACGAAGCGGGCTCGCATTTTCTCAGTTTAAGTCCCCTTTCCCAAGAAAGCTTAAGTTTTATGAAAGTTAGGTTAATTGCGCTTTTTACATGATCACTCGTGCCGCATTTTGCTTGTTTTCAAAATCTCTGGTATTAACCTGAAAAGAATGGTTTTCGGTGCAATCCGCCATATTGTCATCGAATTTGCCCCCTACGATTTTCCTACGTTAATTGCTTTTTTCCAACTGCTTATGGCCAAAATAATACTAGCGGAAACTTCTCTTGAATTAAGAACTCGTACCATACTTCTCTCTTTTTTATCGCTGTTGTAAGGCACTTTGATATCAGATTAAAATGTTTCACTTAATTTAGAATAATATTTCAATAGTGTTACAAGAAATTACAGCAATGTTACAGCAATAATGACCACAGAGTATTGCACTATTACCTACATCAATATGTACTCGAAGAAAAGAAAAAGAGGGAAGAAGTAAATAACTTTTAATATATAATGATTTAAACGTTGTATTTTATATTTGTAAATAATTTTATTTATAAAGTATTGAATCAGTAGTGGATCATTCTGGAGTTTTCGTCCATAGAGTAGTAGTAGGAGTAGGGTGTAATTTAGTTTCTCTCTAGGTTATGCGATGTATTGATGGGACCAAATAAGACTTCTTCCGTCGTAAGAAGAAGGAGTTATAACTGGAGTTGAACCATTGCAACACCTTCTTAGTAAAAGACTTTGTAAAATGGCAGTTACTTAAAGTATGATCAATAGAATCTGCTCCTTTCTGGCTGCAAAAATCCTGTGGATGATCTTAAAATGAAATTCTCGCAATTTTTTTCTTTAGAGGTTTCAAAGACCAATTGAAAACATTTTTCCCAACGTTTAGGTCCGCCATGTCTATTTGTATGTAATTTATTGACTAAAAGCCAATAAAAATCTTAAGCTTTTGCTTTTTCCAAATCCAAGTAGCTGTCAGCATTGATCGGAAAGACAGCAGAGTCGTCGTACAATGTATCTTTCTCAGAGGACGCTAATGATTCCCCAGCCCTTATTATTAAATGATTTGGAATTGCACTTTTAACTTGGAAAAAATGGAAAAAATATGTCTTTTTAAGTTGAAATTTAGTTTTAAAGGCAACGAATGAAATAAAATTTTCTTCTTCATCTAAAAGATCAATAATTGTCCTGATTCCTTTAGTTAGCCATTCTTGAAATAAGAAGGGTTTCTCTCCTATCAGTATTTCCTTATTATTAAACAAAATTGTATCGTGATTATTTGGATTGTCATACAAGGATTTCATTTCTTCAAAGAATGATAGAACGTCCCTGTAAAAGCGAGGTATATCCATAATTTAATTCATCCGATAATTACATTTTAACAGAAACTTGAGTCCACCATATTTCTTATAATGGTGATCAGATAAAGTTTTCCAATTTAGGTTACCAGTTCTAAGACGTATAGGGATCCAGGCTAATCTTAAGGCCTTAGTCATAGTCTTTATGTCAGTCTTGCGCAGTCCTCCGTCTTTGTAATCTTGATAAAAACTAGTTCTTTTTATCTTATCTCTTTTGTTTTCCAAGCCCGTAATCTGACAACAATCATTGACTGCTGCTACTAACTACACATTAATTTTTATTGTAATTTTTATTGCAATTTTATGTGTTCCGGGCCCGCAGTAATTGGCGTAAGCTGTTGTGGTGTCCCTGCCTGTTTTGTACCATCTATATCTTTGTTTTGTTTCCGTATATTTAATATTATTTTGGCGAAGCTAATAAAATAAATAAAATAAAATGAAAAGCTGACCTTGCATTTTAACAGTAATATCTTTTGGAACGTCAATATTGGAAACAAAGTGAATGAGAGACGATACACCCATACTTCTCATTTCTGGCAATGTCGAAGACTCTTAACTTGTATAGCCCGGCCTTCTTTATGGAAAAAAAAAATACGACTGGAAGTAGTGAGACTGAAGTTGTTGCATATAGCAACAACCGCTGAGTTGATTTCTCGTTTGATTTTTCTATCGTAATAACTCTGCCAAATAGCATCTGAATGAAGGTGCAATTCTGCGTAGCCCGGCCTGTGCAGTAAGCTACGTCAGACTACCTTTTAATTTGATCTGAATTGTTAGCTTGGCAGGGATGAGCTCAACCTCGTTCCCAGGGCTTTTCCCTAGAAAGAAAAATGGCGGCGGGAAAAGGCCCTGGCATCGGCTGGTCACGTGTCCATCTTAAATATTCAAGGAAACACTAATGTATGAATTCCTACGGTTAATTCTGCATTTTCATTGGTTGATGGAATTTCCTCAAATCTACATGCAATTAAATATTTCCGAGAAGGCTGCGAGAATATTTACACGTGTGTTTCTCCGTTTCGGCTTGTAATAGCAGCAAATTTAGTGTTTCACGTATTTTATGGAGCAGTTAACTCCAAAAACATTCATATTCGAAATTCTATTTGCCGTCTTTGCGGCGATGAATTCGAGACAAAACATTTCACTTGAAGTGGCTTCAAACAAAACGAAGGAAAGCTACTTAACAACGATTTAAAGCAGATCCAAGTCGTTTCAGCACAGATATTTCACAAGGCGTCGTTTCACGTTTCACCGCCATCTTGTTTCTGAATATGCAAAACGCTAATTTATTACACCCAGGATTTCAGGGTGTAAGATGGACACGTGACCAGCCGATGCCTGGGCCTTTTCCCGCCGCCATTTTTCTTTCTAGGGAAAAGCCCTGGGAAAAGCCTATTTATTACTCCTCTTGGCTCGGGAGATTGGGCAACCACTCCCCACGTTATCGAGCTTAAATAAATTACTTTACTTTTACGAGGTTGGGATGAGCTTTCAACCCCTTTTGGCAAAAACGGTCTTTAGCTCGTCGTTGTTCAGTTTCTGTTGGAAAGTTGTGCCTAGCCGAGACCAGCAAAAAGTGTTAAAGTAAAGCTGATTTAACTGTTCTTTGAAAGGCAGCGAAACCTGGTTGCTAGATTTTTGTGTAAGGAATAATCAAGACATTACTGAATCTTGGTAATTCGGCTACCTATGACTTTTGTCTAGCAATGGTTGCTATGGATATGCTTGAACAAAGGCGTATCCTGCAATCGCTTATTCTTTATTTCAAGTGCTTTAAACTAGATGGCCCAAATTATATCTCTCAATTTTTTACACCTCGATTAACTAAATAAAATTTACGAGGCAGTGGCTTAAATGTTGTGCAGCCTCGATATAACAGCCTTGTCATGCACAGGTATTTGTACATGATTGCCCACATATGGAATCGTTTACCAGATGTCGCAAAATCCTCGACTACTTTAGCACAATTTCGTGCTTGCCTGAATAATGTTAATTGTGCCAGTGTATGAGCTATATAAGTTAATGTGCCAGTGTATGAATTGTATATAATTTTATCTATTTTTACATTTTTACATACTCTTGATGTACTTAATAGTTAGGTTTTTATATTTGTATGTGCATCATTCACAATTTACCTATTTACCACAATTTACCACAATTTACACAATTTTAGTTTGTCGAGCGTTTTTAACATGAGCCTCTAGCTCGGAAGATTGTGTAAACAATTCCCACGTTCTTTGACATTAAATAATTTATTCTATTCTATTCTATTCTATTCTATTCTATTCTATTCTATTCTATTCTATTCTAAAGACAATGGAAAAGCGTGGTTTGTAAAGACCATCTTGCGCTACCTCAGTCGCCTAAGGCCTAATGGAATATCTGCTTGATATCCATAATTAGAATAAAAAGTCAAAAATGATGGAAACTCGGGTCTGTTCGCCTAACTAACTGACTTATCCTCTGCGAAATAATGGGTCCTTACCATTAACACGCAAAATCCAGAAATTCTGGTTGGAAAAGCGAAATGGTACATACCATTCCATTGTAACGTTTCAGAAATCATAGGCCATCGACCTAACCCCGGCTAGTAACGTCTGGGAAGCAGCGCCAAATTCCTTGTTCTGTGCACCAGTATTCTGGTACACGCAACAAAAGGCTTTTGTTAACGCGCCAATAATATTCTGGTACACAGAACAAGGAATTCGGCGCTGCTTCGCAGACGTTACTAACCTGGGTTAGATTTCGTCTGCGACGCAGGCTAGCTTAATCAGTGCATTTCTTTTCCCGTCCCCCAATCAGATGATTGCCCGGACACAAAACCCACAAATCTCTTCGAAGTTTGCAAAACACGCAGCGCGATACAACGAACTTGGCTCTAAACAACTAAACGGAGAATTTCACAATTAGATTGGCACGCGTTAAAGGCCCATGTTTACCCAAAATTAAGTGCACATGCACCGCGCTCATTTCACACAGACGGGAAATGTTCAAATTATCAGGTGAGTGCTATACGCCATTTCGGAAAATACCATAATACTCTTTGTTTGTCCACCCAAATTTTGCATAAGTGTTGTTTTTTTCTCTTGGGACGATTGTAAGTCCGAAGTGTACTGAACTGGAAACAATAGCATATGCACCGCGCTCATTTCACACAGACGGGAAATGTTCAAATTATCAGGTGAGCGCTATAGGCCATTTCGGAAAATACCATAATAATCTCCAGGCGCTGTCATGGCTGCCACGTTTTTAGTCGCTCTTATATTTATAGTGCTTCCTACTTCTCTCGTGTCGCCAGGAGCAACTTACACCAGCAAAAACCATCGTCATATGCACAATGCTTATTTCAACACTATCAGGAAAGGTACAGGTACATTCTGTGCTTTTGGTTATTACCTACGAGTTCCTGTGCGGCTGGAACTTTCATTGCATGGTTTTCATAAATCACGTCTTCCCCGCTGCTCATGGACGATACGTGGTTACACCAGCCTGCTAGTACCTGGCCATGATCCTCCTCAAGACATCACGATCTTTATGGATGTTTCCCTGAATCCCGGCCCTGATTTAACTAGGAGTTATATGTTGCTTAACCTGTTGAACACTTCACAAGTTGATGGCCGTAATTCGCATACTAACTCGCATCTGTCGCCTATAAAATACTCCAGGAATTTTCTTCAAAGGTTACGAAAGAGAGCATGTACTCCTTGTCCTCAAGTTCTGAGGGAGCTAAAATTGCATGGTGTTCTGAAGTACAGAGGAAGAAAAAGTGGAAAGAAAACTAGAGGTTTTTATTCAAGCATATTTTCAAGAACGACTCAACGCGATTATGCTAATTCTGGCTATCAACCAACGCCATCGTTTACTCAAGCAGTTTAAGGCCTGGGTCAGGGGGCGTTTATTAGAGAAAACGGTTTTTTGCGATATAACTGCCAAGGGGAATGACACTGAAACGAAAGTCGGCACATGGGTAGTTCTCATCATCCTTAACATTTTGACGTGCAATAAACGTTATCTTAGATCACATGGCGTGTCACGTGACCATTTCTTTGAAATCATCACTTATTTGAGGAGTAGGTGACTTTTGTAGGATATAATATCGAATAAAAACGCTTTTCTTATGCGTATTAATTATTTCCAGCGTCTCACGTTTGGAGTGACCGTCCATCGTTCTCAACAAAAAAGTTGTGAGGGGAAAGGTCATTTTTCTTCCCAGAATTCAACCTTTAGCTGTTGATAATTTAAAAACTAAAAGTCGTGAGCAATCACTCCAAGCGTAGAAAGTTAGATATGTTGGATTTATATTAAAAACGCTGATTTATTTATCTGTAAACTTAAAATCCGCCACCGCATCGCCGACTTAAGACTTTTCCAAATTTTGATCACGTGACTGATCACGTGATCAAATTTATACGTTAAGGCAAACAAGGACAACAAGATTTATCTTCAGGGAAAGTTTCATCCAGTTTCATCCATCTGGAATAAGATATTGGCGATCAACCATATTTATGAACATATTTCTAAACCCAGGCCTTAAACTGCTTGAGTAGTCGAGGTGTGAACCTGAATAATTTAACACCAGTGACAACAAATGATTGTTCTCCAAAAGTCACCTCTCGCTGTGTTCAGCTTTGCCTTCTTAACGTGAGATCCATAAGGAACAAGACAATGGCAGTAAAAGACTTTGTAGTTGATCGAGACATCGATGTTTTGGCTCACTGAAACATGGCTCCGTCCAGGTAACATCGATGATGTTGAGATCGGAACCCTATGCCCAACTGGCTACAGATTCTTACATGTTCCAAGGGGTCACTCCCGAGGCGGAGGAGTTGGCCTATTATTTAAAGACATCCTCCCCATAAATAGTCATGTCACTGATACCTTCCAGACATTTGAATTCATGGATATTTACTTTAGAAGTCTCGAATTCATTAGATTTCTGCTCGTCTATCGCCCTCCGGATAACAGTTCTTGTACGCTATTTCTTGAAGAATTTTCACGGCTACTGGAGCTTGTTCTAGCCGAATCCACTGGTCACTTATTAATATCTGGAGATTTCAATTTCCATGTCGATGACTCCTGTGACATCCACGCAAATCGCTTCAACGAAATTCTCGAATCATGCAACCTAAAACAACATGTCATTGGAGCAACCCACGCCAACGGACACACGCTGGATCTCGTAATTTCCAAAGCAGATGACCATCGAAATTAGTGACCCTGTAATCTCGGATCACTGTGCGGTTCATTGTAACTTGCGGGCACAAAAGCCGCACTTTGCGAAGCAAAGGGTGAACTATAGGAAATTACGCTCCTTGTATACTGAATCCTTCTGTGAAGATATTTTGAGTTCCCCTCTGCTACAGGATCAAGCCGTTGAACTCACTGCCCTTGTGAATCAATATGACAATGTATTGCGATCCCTCTTAGACCTCCATGCCCCTTTAAAACAGCGAACAGTGACATTACGACCTCACGCTCCCTGGTACAAACCGGAAGTGGCTGTTCAGAAAAACATCCGAAGGCGTTTAGAACGGAAGTGGCGCTCAACTAGACTACAACGTGATCGCGACCAATATGTTTATCAATGCTCCGTTGTCAACAATCTGATTGATACACTGAAGTCAACGTATTACAACAACATCATTAATGAACATTCATCAGATCAGAAGATCTTATTTAAGACTGTCAGTAAGATTCTGCAAAAAACACCTGACAAGCGCTATCCTCCCTCTTCTGATAGCACTGCCCTGGCAAATTCATTTGCTGACTTTTTCAACAGCAAGATTGACAAAATACATCATGGGCTTTTGGAAAGGAGAGCACATGTCGGGTCTTCTGTCCCAGATACGACGGTTTGTAGTGTCGAATTTTGCAACTTTGCTGAGGTTACCCAGGAGGAATTAAAAAAGTTTTCAAAGAAACCATTATCTAAATCTTGTCAACTTGATCCGCTACCTGCGGCAGATTTTAAAGGCTGTTTCACAGTATTACTTCCTACTATTACGAAGATCATCAACCTGCCCTTATCCACTGGTACTATGCCTGATGCTCTGAAGGTTGCTATACTATCCCCCATGCTGAAGAAATCCGACGGTGACTTGAACAGTTTCAAAATTTTCGTCCGATCTCGAACTTAAAAGTAGTATCAAAGCTTGTTGAAAAGGCAGCTGCCACACAACTCACAGATCATGTCATGTCGCACCACCTGGACGAGGTGTTCCAGTCGGCATACAAGAACTTCCACTCCACTGAGACAGCTTTAGTGAGGGTCCAGAACGACATCTTGTGTGCAATGGACAATAACAAGGCTGTCATAGTTCTTTTATTGGATTTGTCCGCCGCCTTCGACACAGTAGATCACTCGATATTGCTGTAACGACTACATGATCGTTTTGGTGTCAAGGGTACTGTACTTGCATGGTTTAAATCCTACTTGACGTCGCGTAAGCAGTTCGTACAAGTCAATGACTGCAAGTCAACACATCGCTCTTTGGAACGCGGTATACCTCAGGGATCTGTTCTGGGCCCTCTTCTCTATCTCCTATACACATCATCCATTGCCGACATCATTAAGCTCCACAAGTTACGGTATCATCTCTACGCTAATGATACCCAACTGTATATATCTTTTAAAACTGACTGTAGCTCTCTCACTGGCCAAGCGTCGTGTTGAATGCTGTGTCACTGATCTTGACTGTTGGATGGTGAATAATGGACTTAAACTTAATCAGGAGAAAACTGAACTTGTCCTCATAACCTCACAATTTCGTTCCAGGCCCGCCCTGGAATTCATCCAAGTGGGCGATGAGAGGATTCAACCCAAATCTTCTGCCCGGAATTTAGGGGTTACTATCGATGATTGTCTTAACTTAACGGAACATGTTAAAAAAATCTGTCTCTCCTGCCACTACCACTTAAGGAACATTGCCAAGATTAGGAAGTACTTAAGAGAAGGTACCTCTGAAATTATAGTACACGCGTCCATTAGCTCTAAACTGGATAATTGTAACGCCTTGTTATATGGACTTCCCAAACACCTGTTAAATAAGCTAAGATTAATACAAAATACTGCTGCACGCATTGTGACGTTAACTAAGCGCTTTGAACATATTACTCCTATCATGTTTAAACTTCACTGGCTACCGTTAAACTATCGTATAAATTTTAAAATATATATATATTTTTTTTTAATTTTTTTTTATTGCAATGACAACAACGAAGCACAAGATATACAAACACAATACACTACTTACAAGGTTTTACAGTACAATGCTGAAAAAACAACTTTAGAAAATAAAAAGTAACTACTTACAATATAGTATTTACACAAGCACAAAAAAAAAAGAAAGCAAATATGCGATACTGGTTCATTAGTGAAGAGCAAGGATTTGTACTGTTTTTATTATTATTATTTTATTTAAATATATACAGGAACCTGCTTGACTTAGATGTCTAGAGAGCAAGGAGCATTGAAAGGAGATATCGTTCGAGTTGTCACAGTGACTGGAGTATTTTATGCCACTTCTGTTTGAATTCTTTCTGTGTTTCCGTTGTTGTTGAAATTTGTTTTTCAATTTTTAAATTGCTTTTAATCTGATAAATGTATTCTAATATGGATGGTTTGGTATCCTTATACTTGCAACTAAAAATGTAGTATCTAGCCAGAAGTAGGCAGTGATTTACTAGAATTTCTCCTTTTGCTCCTGCGAGACCTAAACATTCAGTCTTCTTTAAAACGTGAGAGGCTTGTATCAGATTCACTGAAATTAAGAAATATTGTATACTATTCCAAAAAGCATTTGTTACCGGGCAATCCCAGAACAGGTGGATTAGCGTTTCCTGGGCGTTTTGGCAAAAGCAACAACGATCTGTCACTGAAACTTGGATTCTAAACAGAAAAGAGTTTGTAGCAATTCTTCTGTGGAGGAACTTAAACTGGAAGTTCCTGAGTTTCACGCTTAACGTGCATTTCCTGGGTAATAAATAAATTGACTTCCAATCAAAATTCTCGACCTCTTCAGATCCACAGTCTCTAATCCATTTCGCTTGGCTTTTCTCAGGGCGGATACATTTCTTATTAATGAAGGTCTTGTATGCCAGTTGGCTAGGATTTTTGGTTGAATTCAGTTGTGCTAGCATCTTTTCTGATTTTTTGGCGTCTGGCAGCATTAATTTTAGTGACTTAAAAGCACATTTAATGGCCGATGTCACTCCATAATATTCAAGAAAAGAAACAGTTAGACAGAATTTATTTCTAAAATAACTATATGTCATTAATTTGGAGTCGCTTGTCAAAAGATCATTAATATTCCGCACACCTACATCAACCCAGTGCTTATAAAAAATAGTCTTGCCCGCAATTCTAATCAATGAATTGTTCCATATGGATTCGGCACCAAAATCTGCTTGTGAGGCAAAGGAGTCTCTGTAATTTAGATCTGACCACAGCTCAATAAGTTCCTGGAGGAAGTTATCTTTTACATCGAGGCTTTTAACATCTTTTCGTGCTAAGTTGCCTGTAAAAATTAGTTTTCCTCCAAACTTAGACAAATAGAAGTCGAAAAAGGATTTCCATTTAGATTGGCAATCATCAGAAATATACTTAAGTATCCATGTAATTTTCAAAGCCTTATTAAATTCCATAATGTCCAGCATCTTCAGTCCTCCATCTTGGTAATCTGCTATCATTTCAGTTCGTTTAATTTTGTCACCCTTGTTATCCCAAAGGAACTTAAAAATAAGGTCATTAATTTCTTTTAAGGATTTTACGTCTGACGACATTGACGACATGACGTAAACCATTTGAGATGCGGCTAAGGCCTTGACAACTGCGATTTTACCAATCAACGTTAGCCTTTTATTGTGCCAATTGTTTAAAACATTCTGTACATTTCGAACCTTCTCCTCGTAATTCTTTTTGAGACTTTCTACCTTATCGACACAGAACCAAACGCCCAAAGCCTTAACTTTACCGTTTGCCCGAGTAAGATTTTTATCCGGGCAAAAAATTTGGTTCGATCCCTTTAATGAGCCTATCCAAAGAACTTCTGTTTTGTCACAATTAACTCTTAGCCCTGAAATCTCACCAAAAGAGAGAACGCTGAAGCGATTTTTGAGAACCATCTAAAATCAAAGTAGTATCATCTGCAAACTGACTTAACTTACATTCAATACTACCTACTGATATCCCTTTGATTACAGTATCTTTACGGATGGCAGCAGCCAAAATCTCTGCACAAAGGATAAATATATATGGCGAAAGTGGGCAGCCCTGCCTAACACCCCGACCCAATTCAAAGAAAACACCTGACCAACCGTTATTCACAACACAGCTCTGGATGTCACAATAGAACATATTGATCCAATTAATAAGAGACGACCAGAAACCAAAGCAAAGTAACGTTTGCTGAACAAAAGACCATTCAATTGTATCAAAAGCTTTTTCAAAATCAACAAAAAGAAGCATTCCGGGAATGTTTTTAGACTCTGTATATGCGATAACGTTATTAATTAGACAAATATTTTCTGTGATAGAACGGCCTTTCAAAAATCCCGTCTGATCATTGTCTATTAGGCCTGGTAGCACAGTCTTCAGCCTAGATGCAATTGCCTTGGATGCTATTTTATAATCACAATTTAATAAAGTTATGGGTCTCCAGTTTTTTAATTCATCGAGTGCCTTGTCTTTCTTGGGGATTAAAGAGATAATACCCCTCCTTTGCGTTATAGCTAATTTGCCTTTTTGATAGCTTTTGTTCAAAGAGCTAACGAGGTATGAAGAGATATCATTCCAAAATACCTTGTAAAATTCTGCGGGAAGGCCGTCCGTTCCTGGCGATTTGCCAGATTCCATGACCTTAACCGCTTCTAAACATTCCTTTTCTGTAAGGAGCAGGGATGGCGCAGTGGTGAGAGCACTCGCCTTCCACCAATGTTGCCCGGGTTCGATTCCCGGACTCGACGTCATATGTGGGTTGAGTTTGTTGTTGGTTCGCTTCTCTGCTCCGAGAGGTTTTTCTCCGGGTTCTCCGGTTTTCCCCTCTCCACAAAAACCAACATTTCCAAATTCCAATTTCATCTGCTTGTAAAGCGCATTTGATCATATACACATGGAAAATGCGCTATATAAGTTCGAAATTATTATTATTATTATTATTATTATTATTATTATTATTATTATTATTATTAAGGAGTCCTTCGCATTTTTTTTTTATCATCATCATTGAGTTTTGGGAGATCCTGATCAAAAAACAAATTCTGTAGCTCCTCCGTTATCGCCATAGAAAGCCTCGAGGTGTAAAGAGAACTATAAAAGGAACTACATTCTTCTAAGATATCTGGATCGTTCGTTAGATGTAAGCCATTGTTTCCCTTAATCTGCGTAATCGTTTTTCTTTTACAATGTCTGTTTTCAAGATTCAAAAAATATTTACTATTTTTCTCACCTTCATTGTACCATCTGGCCTTAGATCTGATGATAGCACCTTTTGTTTTGTATTCGATTATACTTTCAGATTCTTTTTTCTTGAGCTTTAGTTGTTCCACAAGAGCAGTTTTTTTGTTATTACCTGAATCTTTTTCTAATTGCCTTTCTAATAAGGCTATTTCACTTTCAATACCGTCTTCTTTCTTTCTCATTTCCTTCATTTTAGCCTTAGCATGTTTTATTGAAGTATCTCTAATTTCAAGTTTAATCATTTCCCATAATAGCACTTCATCTACTTCTTTGTCATTTTCGTACTGTGTGACTGTTTGGGCAATTGTCGCCTTGATAGCATTTATATACTCGCTTTCGCTCAGAAGCGCGGAGTTTAGCTTCCAGAAACCTGGTCCTCTTTTATTTGAGTGATAATTCACGTCAATTTTACACAGAGAATGATCCGTTTTATAACCGGGAAGGATATCAGCTTTGGATACTCTTCCCGCAATACTTACACTTACCAAGAAAAAGTCTAGGCGGCAATGCACTTCGGGCTTGCTCTGTCTCAATGTATATCTTTTTTCTTCCGGATTTAGGTCTCTCCATATGTCCGTTAAATCTAAATTGTCTTGGAAAGTTTTCAACACTTTTAAAGAGTTCGAATGTGTGGTTGGTACTCCCCCCTTTTTGTGTTTTAAAATATCCAGAACAAGGTTAAAATCTCCACCGAGAATTATTTCATCACACCTAAAGGACAACATTTCTTTGAAAACAGCTTCAAAAAAAGCCGGATCATCTTTGTTGGGGGCGTAGATATTGCAGATTGTCAAGGTCAGCTCGCCGACTTCTACATCCATAATAATGCATCTTCCTTCTTTATCGCAAAATTGTTTTAATATTTTAAAAGAAAAATTGTTATTGAAAAGAACAGCGACACCTTCTTTGTTGCTTGTCTCGCCGCTAAAAAAGGCTGTGTAGCCCCATTCAGCCGCCCAAATCCCGGAGGAGTTCGTTGTACAATGAACCTCTTGTAACATGTAAATCGAAAACTTTTTCTTTTTGAGCCACTGAAATAATTCTCTTCTTTTATCATTATTAACCAACCCTCTTACGTTTAAAGAAGATATAGTTATTTTAGACATCTAATATTGTAAACAATTAGCTGACATCGCAGGTTCCGAATAAAATTGACCAAAAACATTAACCCTTTCGCAACAACTAAAAAGGAAGGTAAATCCACACGTATACATGCAAATACAACAATAACAATAAACATACTCAAATATAAAAAATAAATACTTGTTTTAGGTCCGGTTTCTGGTCAAGTCAAAGCACTTGGAAAATGATTTATCTGTTTCGGTGATCCCGTCTTGAAATCATTCTTTAGTACTTGGTCTGTATATTTGGCCGTCGATGTAAAGTTTGTCGTAATTTAATTTTGCCGCGCGTCCCTTCTTTCTCTCTTCTTTCATAACCTTGATCAATCCTTTTCGTATCTCAACAATTTCTTTCGGGAAATCTTGCGAAATTCCGAAACCTGTACCTGCTAATTTGGAAGCATTGGAGAGTATATGCTCTTTATCCTTATGAAAGCTAAGTTTCACAATAATCGGGCGCGGTTTGTCTTCTTTTCTCTTACCGAGGCGGTGTGCCCTCTCGATTGAAATGTTGCTGGCTTCTTCTGCTTCCATGTTTAATTTTTCCTCCAAAAAGGTATAGATCAAATCTTCTGTCTTAGAGGTCGATTCTTTCGCTTCTTCAGGAATGTTGTAAAAGATGAGATTGTTTCTTCTACTGTGGCTTTCCAATTTTATAGCACGCTCCCTCTCAAAGGTGACGGTTTGTGTTAAATTGTGGACATCTTCAGTAAGCTCGGACATTGCTTTCCTCTGCACCTTTTTCTTCAGTTAGGTCTTCAACTGACTTGAGAGCAAATTCTAAGCTTTCTCTTAAAGAATCATTTTCCTTTTCCAACTGATGCTGCTTTTTTCTGATTTCCTCGATTTCGTTTACTCGAGCTAAAGCGAGATCCAATTTGCGGTTAATTTCAGCAAGAGTCTCCGCCATGATGTTCGAAACATCTTCATCTGTTTGGGAGCCTGTTGTAGTTCTCTTTCGTTTACGACCTGTGTCATCGTTCCCCTCGCTTTCATCCATTGTGCTTTGACGTAAGGACGTCTTTTAAGCCATTTGTTAACAACAAAAATTTCAAAATTCGTATAAAATTCGCAGAGCTCGAAAGACAACGTCCTTTCACCTTGAATACTCGTCCCAATCCCCTAAATTTTAAAATATTGCTTTTAGTGTACAAGTGCCTTAATGGCTTGGCACCAACTTACCTGTCTGAACTTTTACACTACAATAATAGCCCACGTTTACTTCGTTCTAGTTCTCAGAATCTTTTAGCTGTGCCTAAATCCAGGCTAAAGACATATGGTGATAGAGCTTTTTCTGTAGTTGCTCCTAGGCTATGGAATCAATTGCCTCTTGAACTCAGGAATGTTATCACAGTTGACCAGTTTAAGACGCAGTTGAAGACATATTTATTTAAATTTGCTTATGATGTATAGTTATTAGTAGTTTAGTTAATTTCATCATAGAAGTTATTAGGTTTGTATTTTATAGTTTTACCATTGTACAGCACTTTGAGCAATTAGTGGACACAGCGCTCTATAAATGATTATTATTATTATTATTATTATTATTATTATTATTATTATGCAAAATTTGGGTGGACAAACAGAGAGTATTATGGTATTTTCCGCAATGGCCTATTGTAGCAAACTGAATCAAAATCCATGGAGCTCGATTTCGACAAATTACCTTTGTTTTCCTGCCTCGAGGCTTCATTTAATATTTATCTCTTTACTTTTATGAATATTTCAAGAAGAGTCTTGCTGGGTGAAAGTCTTACCAGAGGAAAGGCAATAATAATAATAATAATAATAATAATAATAATAATAATAATAATAATAATAATACAGGAGGACAAAGCCGTATGGGTGAAGTGAACTGATATGGCCCTTCAAGAAGACTTAGTTGCCATTGCAGCGACACGTGATTCAAAAGAAAGAAAGAAATTCACGTTAACAGGATGCCCTAAACGAAACGATGATTTAAAGGCAGCTTCTGATGTTTCCGAATTAAAAGAAGGCAGCATGATATCCAACTTCCTCTCCACGCCCTAGGGTATACAACATAGTACAGTCAATAGCGGAAATTACAATCCAATAGCTTCTTAACTCATTTCTTACCAGAGGCCGATATATCGGTCATAAACACCGCTAGTGCTTTGAAAAGCTGAATCTTTCCCAAACCCCTTGCTGTCGCTGAAATGAACTGTTCTGATTGCTAAATGCTCATTTATGTAGACTTTATCGCTCCGTAAACTGACCAAAACTCCCAATTTTCATTGAATATGACCTTTTATTCTGTTGCAAAACCAAACATGCTCCTGGACAACACTGAAAACTACGCAACTTGAAGTTTTTAAGACAAAAATTCCTCATAAAGCTAAAAATTTACATTGCCAGCAAACTTCGACTCCACTTCTTACCATCTGTTCCACAATTTCCTGCTCACTTCTTTAGCGCGACGTGGATAACGCGTTTGATTTCAGTTGCTCTCACTGATCTGTAATTTTAGCGTTTGTGACCCAAAGGAATTCTGGGATATTCGTCGATAACAGCCGCATAGCAGTCCGCCAATTTCCATTTCAGATATTTTTATAAGTGTCGAGCCACCCGGTCCTGCTGACAAAACATTGCTCCGATTGCATTATTCACAGGTCAAAACTTGCCAAAATTGCCATGCCAGGTCCCGGAATCCACTCAGAAAACGACTAAAGACACAACTTCACTCCGTGAATTGCCACCACTCGCTCGAATACTTTCAACGGCCCACTTCGTGTGAAATTGCCTCTCACCTTTGTTTTCTTTCAAAGGGTTACTTTCACCCATCAACCCAGCTTTATGATGCCAGGCAGGGGGCTTCTGAGGTGAGAAATGGCTCGACAAACACACTTTTAAATCAAATAAGTAACGAATTGTAGCTGCAGTAATCGTTCAGAAATAAACGACAGCTAGCGTGACAAGCGTGACATGAAAGATAGAGCCTTCGATGTTGTGGACCAGCGAAATCTCCGTGGTTACCCCTTATATGGAATAATCAGATCGACTTGACCTCGACCCCTCGAAAATTACAGAAAGACACGTACTAAATGGCGGTAAGAAATGAGTTAATTATGTCGATCTTGTTCTGTAAAATAAATCGTGATCGTGGACTTAATGAGCAGTCATACTTACGGATTTGACGCTCGGCCGTGAAACTAAAAGCCATATTCCAATTCATATTAGACTGGTCTTCCTACTTTTAAGCTTAGCAGTATCGCATTGATTTTATGCATAAGTCCTACTTATTTCGTACAGTTTTCGTTATGATATTGAGATGCCGATTTCAGTGCTTGAAGGCTGAATAAAAAAATGGATAAGGAGACTTTTAACAATTTTATAGTTATAAGTTTTTGGGGGTCGTTAATTCTTTCAACTGAGATAATAGAAAACGCAGGAATTATGTTGTTACTGTTATTGTTTTGACTTCAGTTTCTTGTCGCAGTGCCATAGTCGTGACCGTTTTCCAGCTACTAAACATGCAGGTTGAGGACATAAGTTCATTAAGTGTCATTAAGAGCGCTTGCAAAAAAATAAAATGATAACCATCTTACTATCAAGTTACCATGAAAGCAAATATATGTTTCAGCATCCCACATTTTGAATTTCTAACCAGCATCACGCGTTTAAAGCTAGGCCAAGGTATTAATCATAATGTATTGCCTATCATTTAATTTTTATTTTTGCCACGGTTTTGTGTTTTATCATTTTGACCTCGAATAACGTGTCAGTTTATACCTTTATCTCAAGGTCCCCAGCCATCATCTAGGGTCGAATGACGTGCTCGTCTTAGCAAAGAATTAAATATTGCAGGTATGTACGAAAACGAAACATTCATTATTCGTGTAAATGTCGACATCGTCGCCTTCGTTACATATTTAAAATTTTGATTCATATTCAGTGGTTGAAAGAAACATCCAAGTGACATAAGCAAAATCTTGTAATTGTCCACCCGCTAATTATCTACTTCGCCTTCTCTTCGCTCTGAATTTTCAATTTTATGAATTTATATTCATTTTTATTCGTACAAAACAGAGTTATCCGAGGGCATAAAAATCGAGCAAAAACGTATCAAGAAAATTACCGTGTTTTAAGGTTCTCTCTTATCAAATTCTATTTCCGCAATTTTTATTTTTTGTTTTTTGTTTTTTGTTTTTTTTGTGTGTGTTTTTTTTTTGTTTTTGTTTTTGTTAAGAGATCTTTGTTCTGGAAAGCAAAAAGTGGGAAACAAAAATCTAAAATCGAGTCATAACGAAACATGATAAAACTCGGCATAAAACGTGGCATACAAGCAATATATGAGACAGACAGACAGATAGATAGATAGATAGATAGATAGATAGATAGATAGATAGATAGATAGATAGATAGATAGATAGATAGATAGATGCATAAATAATCAACTTTTGTTGAATTTTAATTTATTTTGTAAGTTCATTTCAAAATATACAGTTATTAATAATATTGCACGAACATCGGCCGTATCATATCTTGACTTCTATGCAGCTTGTCTGTCTTCGCACTTTAAATCTCGAGTATGAACAATAATTGTCACATTTGACCACTCGCAAAGCTTCCAAGAAAGTGAGATGTCTGCAGCTTTTAAGGGATATAATTTGCATAATTTCTTGTGCCTTCGGTATTAAGTTTAAGTGAACAGGAAAAAATTCAGAAGGAGTTTGAACATGGTATAAAAGGTCCCGTCACAGTTGATAATTTAATACTCTAGTATTCCGAAAAGAGACGACTTTAAGCGTTTTTGTCTTCAGCAATTTGCCTTATAAATTATTATACGCACGACGCTAAAATTCGTAAGAACTTTTACGGATCGATTGGGAAATCCTCCGTGATTCAGGAATCAAATTCGGGAAAGCCATAGATCAACTCCAGGTGATGTTGTTTAGCTTTTAGCCTCCATTTATTACATATATTTCTATTCATTTTGTATATGCATGCATAGTTGTGGAATTTCGTTATTGTAAGTTTTTATTTTAGGTGAAACGTTATAGGGCTAACCTCTTTTTCTCCTTTTCAAGACGTACTTTTCACTAATCAGTTTTTTCTGTTTTGCATCTTGAATAAAAGTTATGTTATTTTATGTTATGTTATGTTATGATCAACCTTTTGATACATATGTTTCGCTTGGAAAATAATCGCGATATTTTTGATAAAGAAAAACGTATAAAATAATTTTAGCAGTCTTCAGTTGGTGTTACAAAAAAAAAAAACGAATAATGCTTTAATTTTAAGGAATCAGTTTTGAAGGTCTTAATTACAGCGAATATTTTTGGATAGTTAAGCAAGCCAGTAGTACAATAATAATGTATCATACTTGTCTTCAATTCGCCAACTCATTTGGATAGAGAATCTTTGACACATAGTATTTGCCAAAGATTCCCTTACACAAATTAAACTATAGTTTAGGATATTATTCATATCGTAGGTGACAAAATAGCGTTGGAAATTAACCGCGACAAATACTGTTTCTATAAATATATATCTATTTGTTTTTATCCATTTGAATAAGAATCGTTTACCAGTTGTCATTAGCCGACTTACCACACGATCTTTTTAGACAATGAAAACTGAATCGTTTGTATATGGCTTTCTATTCAGTCATGCAAAGCTCTCAAGATGAAGGTACTCACGGAAAATGGACTACCAAATTGACAAAAAAAGGGGAACACTTTCATTAACGTTCTTGCTTTCGTGATATGTGCCTTGAAGCGTTTTTTTTTTCCTTGTAGATTAGCGGTGTAGGTTTTTCGACGCAAAGGTAAACAACAACAACAACTATTTATTGACATATTGCGAAGGTAAGCGAAATGTTGCTGGTGTGTTTCTTATTTTTTCAAAATGTCATAAATTATGTTGTTGTATTCGTCAAAATAGACATCTTGATTTCTCGCCAGACCAACTCAGTTACATAGTAGGAAGCTCGATTATCTTTTCAAACTTAACGCGCAAATATTTTGTAGGAATTTTATGTCGTGGTTTAACAGTAACTGGTAATCATTTCAGAGTTTTGTTACCATATGGCACATACTAGTTCTGCTTAAATTCGCGCGGCTTACGATTAAATTTCCTTCGCTCTTTTATAATGATAAACAAAACGAAATCTTGTTTTTGGAATGCAATATATTTTTTCAGCTGTTCAAAGCAATATTAAAAACTTGTGACATAACTCCTTTAAGCACCAGTCTTTCTAATAGCGTGTCCTCTCTAATTTCTCTCCACCATTCTGTGCTTTACATATCAGATTAAATTTCGCCTCAAGCCTCACCCCTTGGCCATTAGTTTATAATGGAGCTTAAAAAACGACAACGGTGAAGTAGACGAGAACACAAATAACAAAAGCGTTAACAAGTAAAACTTAATGCCTAATTGTACCTGCGTTGTGAATTTAAGTATATTTCTTTGCCGTTACACACAAAACAACACTGTGAAATATAAAAAAAATAAATTAAATTATTCATTTATCCAGTCATCCAGCCAGCCAGCCTACCATCCACTCATCAGTCAGTCAGTCAGTCAGCCACTCAATCAATTAATCAATCAATCAATCAATCGTTTCTTTATTCCTTCATCCTTGTATTCATCCATCCACTCATCCATTCGTTCGTTCGTTCGTTCGTTTATTTACTTTGAAGAGAAATTTCCTTTGGTGACCATCGTAAATTCTGTTAAAACATCGTATGATCAAATCCTTTGCGATGAAGTCACTTTCAATTAATTATTTCTATATTTATTAATTATAAATAGATTTCTGCAAGACTTTAAGCAATTATCAATGCATTTATTTATTATATTTATACCGCAGACATCAAGATGCCTAACAACTCTTCCGACGTTCAGCAGCAAGAACACTTCTACGTCATGGAGGTCGATTTCCAAGCTATCGCTGAACTTATTCCAATAGCGTTGCTTATCATCTTCGCAAACGGATTTGTTCTTGTTTTATTTGCAAAAAAAAAACCGGCTTCGTAAGCCACCAAACTATGTTCTCTTCAGCCTGGCCATTTGTGACTTTATGAATGGCGCCATGAACATTCCCCTATTAATCATTGTTGCGTTCACACCGGTTCTAAAATCTCCCGAATTGCTTTTATATTTGATTGTTCTGGTGGGCGTTCTTAACAATCTGACCGCCATATCAACTTTCTATCACATTCTCTTTGCCACAGTGGAGAAGTATCTGTCTATCATCTGGCCGGTGAGGCATCGACGCATGAGCAGGAGGGCAGTTTTAACGGTTCTGGGAATTGTTTGGTCGGTGTCTGGCATCGTGAGTTTCTTTCCCTTTGTTTGGGTCAACATCAAAGACCGAGACGCCAAAACTAAGCTACAACTTGGAAGTGTCATATTTTGCTTCGTCGCTGTCTTCCTGCTTCCCTATTCATTCATGATTTACGCCTTTGTGGCCATTTTCAAGTGGATTTCCATTAAAGGAAAACCAAACAGCAATCGTCTTTCCGAGATTGATATGACTCGACAAGGTGCCCTCGAGAAAAGATGCTTGATGCTTTTCGTTTCCATGGCAACAGTATACCTGGTCTGTTGGTTGCCATGGTATATTTTGATGCTGTTGCATAAGGTTTTGGACGATAAGAGTCATTTACAAATTCCTTCCCACGTGTTTGTGCTCGTGAGGTACGCTACTTCTATCATCAATCCTGTTCTGTATACTTTCTTCAGGCGAGATTTCAAAAGGGCGCTAAAATCGTTACTGCGAAGTTGTCAGTGGTATAACTGCTTTTGTTCCTGGTTTGATAAAGCAAGAAAACAAAGTGGACAAAAGGCGCATTTGACTGATGAAATGGCTGAAGATATCGTATAAACGTTTGCCTCGTTTAGTACATTCAGCAATATTACTCAATTCCGATTGGCCGAGAGCAGTACGATTTAACTCTTATTGTACCTCGTAGGGCCACCTATTAGGGAGCTTTAGCAATGAGGAAAGCAACGGCAACGAAAACGTTAGAAAACAATGGGTTTAATGAGCAAAAACAATAGCTCTTCACGTGCGTTTTACATTTTTGGTACATTTCGTTCCCGTCCTCTGAAAAACAACAACTTGCACTGACCAAAATTTAGGTTTTCTCGAGAACGCGAGCGTGTTACTGTAAAGTTTTCTTTCTTTTTCCTCACTTTAATGCCGTTCATAAAAATTTTAGTCCCTGAATAGTTCGCCAGTATTTTCGAAGTTAAAAAATTGGAATACTAGAGAAAGAGTTACAATAATGAGAAGTTATATTTTGATACGACGTTTTCGTTGCCGTTGCCGTCGTCGTTGCTAAAATTCTATGGCAGCGGCATGCGAACCAAGCCAAATTTAACCTATATATTAATCACGAAGTGTACTCGAGATTGTGTGATTTCCCGATAAAAATAATCAAATAACTTCAAAAAACATGTCTGGCGGGGAGAGCATTCAAGTAAAGCAAACTTGTCATTGTCCACGTTGCTATCTAGGAAATGACACAGATAGACTGTTTTGTCTGTTTAAACTAATATTGTGATTCGAAATGAAAATTACATAGCGCCATGCACCAGAGAACCTAACTGGATACAGACGGACCAACGTTAGTATCGCCAATGTAGCTATACTGAGGATTTTGTTCTACTGGCCGCTTCCCGAATTAAGAATAAATTAAAAATTCTCTGGACTAAAGTTAAGAAAAATTTTGTGCAGAAAGTTTATTCCGCAACCTTAACCACGGACAACAGCCACAGGCACCTTATTTTGCCTACACTACTAATAAGACGCATATAACTGTATTAGATACAGTGGCCTGTGGGTCAGCCAGGATCTCGTGCCACTTTAATTATTGCACAAACGTTACTCACTAATGTAGTACTAGAAAAACAATACATAAATACATCTCTCGAAGCAAAACGAATCAATGCGACTCCGCCGGGTACGAAAACCCAAAACCACTTCGTGGAAAAAAGGGAACATAACAATAACGAGTCATGCAAAGCCAGAAAATATTTACATCTGCAACTAAAATTGGGTGCCAAGTGAGAGCTGACCTACACTGATTTTAAAATCGTAACGGCCTGCTATACATATCCGAAATGCATACCCATAATTCCTCCCACTCAGTCCCAACCCAATAGCCTGTCCGTCCCTGCAAAATAACTAATACTGTTTATTTCGCCTCACTACATTGTCAGAAATGCCATCATCTCTGAACTGCAAGCTCTGACAAGTCTTACGACATGTCTTTAAAAAGTAATTAAGCGTATTGGAGCTTCCACGCCAATTTCCTTCAGCGGGGACTTGCCATAAACGGCAGCAGATGCTTCATACAACTGTTATCGTGGACGACTTCAGTTCAGTCCAGTTTAGTTCAGTTCTTTTATTTAGTCAATTAAACAACATTAAGGGGTATTATCGTTAAACGTCACCAAGTCCTCTCTTGACCAATAAAGGCGGTAAGATCTCGTGAATTCCCAAGAGGGGATATCAGAACAAAGCAAAAGTTACGTTCCGAGAATTGTACAGCACCTATTAAGGTATCACTGTTAGTGTTAAACTGCTCAGATATTAATTAGTTCTAATTTGGGTTGGGTTGCACCGAAGAGAAGCACTTGGAGAGCAACAGCCATATGACTGGAGCTATATGCGGGTACACGTGATTAGCCGATTTTTAAGCCTCCACTCAAACGGTAGATGGACGGTAGGGCAGACCACAACTTACAAGAGCTAAGTTCCCTATAGTCTTTTCGATCAGTGTATGGGCTAACGACCAGCGGCTCAACGTCATAGCCCAATAACGTGTCACCCGAATTGAGTAGCCAGCATGGTGTTACCAATTATTTTAAGACCTCGGTTCGTAGTCCGCGCAGTAGACAAGTGCGCTTACCATCTAGCCTAACCGGGTGACGGTTAGATTGTTTTGTCAGAGCCTCTCATATATTGAAAGTCAGGGTTTGCAATTGCTATGTGGGTAATCTGTTGCTCCATATAGATAATGCTGGAAATATGAATCGAAAACTATCTTGTGAATGGTCAGACTGTGCTTTTATCAACAGGTTCTTGTGAAGCGAAAACATATGTGATACCACTGATATAACCCAGAGGGGAAAGTCACGCAAAGGCAAGCTAAAAGAGGCTAAGTCGGGCTAATTCTTTTGTTTTGGGAGAAAAATTAAAACCAAGGACCCCCAAGCTTTTATTAGTCTTTTTGACTAAAATGCACATAAAACACTAACGGAAATATATGAAACTATTTTTCCGAAAGGGGAAGCAAACATAACTGCATGTATTTGGCTATATTCCCACAACGCAGGTGGAGAACTTGAAAAAGTTGGAAACATCTATCAACCGCTCTCAGCCCGTCCCCTCATCCCCAATAGGTCAGCAAGATGAAATTAACTACTGATTAATAGATCAGTTAATTTAACTTACGAACCTGCGTACAAGATAAATCAAAGTCCCCAGAGACACCACAGTCGCAATGCAGGCAAGAGCAATTCCTGCAGAGAACAGACCGAGTATTGTCTCCTTCCTGGAATTATTACCTAAAAGACAATTAAAGGCAATGCGTAAGCTTGTTAAGCTGGGTGGGTTGATATCGATACCAACAACCAATAACGATACCATTAACAGTCGGTTGTTTAATTGCCAGTTCACGTGACCACTCGACTTCAAAAAAAGTTCGACTTTGTTTGTTTCAAGAGGGTGACAGTTAACAGTAATTCAACTGACAAACCTGTGGCCCTCGAAATACCGGATCGAATTTGAATTAATTGGAAATGTTTGTTTTTTAGGAGAGGGGAAAACCGGAGCACCCGTAGAAAAACCTCTCAGAGCAGAGTAGAGAATCAACAACAAGCTCAACCCACATATGACGCCGAGTCTGGGAATCGAACCCGGCCCACATTGGTGGGAGGCGAGTGTTCTCACCACTACGCCGTCCCTGCTCCCCTAACATACAAAAAAGACAGATAGGCAGACAGGCAGAGACAGAGAAAGAGAGAGTGAGGGAGAAAAAGAGAATAATAACCACACGTAACATATTTTAGATGTTTTTCTTGGGTAATTTATTATTTGTAGTTCACCCTCAATTATCTGCGATATGAACATCAACTTTCTTCTTACTGTCCCTTATGTTTTTCGCATGATAACGCGTTGAGAGAATTTGTATGCATATGATGACATGTTATCTTTCCAGAACATTACCTTTTCTTCTCCTGGCCTAAACGTTTGATCAACTAAGTGGTGGCAGTCTTTGGAGAAATGCAATTCTGCTCATTTTTTGGGCTCACAGGGTCAACAGAAACTTACCCGTATCTTGCCCTCCTTGCTGTTTCCCTGTTCCGCTATCTGGGGCTAAATCTAGAATAAAAAAGGAAGTAAACTCCAACAATGATTTCCACTGTCAATGTGCGAACCGTGCTTTACTGTGTTATAAGGTACGCAAGGAAGTGACGAGAGCATGAAAGAAGTAGGAAGAAGCACGAGCCACGTGCACAGGCGAGTGTTCCTCACTACATGTTGAGTGCTTTATAAACGGGCAAAGCATGCACAGTTAAGGCTCTTTTATTTCTTTTATGATATAGTTTTCCCGCATTTGTAGATAAATCCGTTTTAATTTGTCAGAAAACTGAGCAAACTTTAAATAATAATAATTTAGAACTTATATAGCGCATTTTCTAAATAAGCCGTCAATTTTCAGCTTGCGCACTGTGTCTTAACGGTAAAAAACACGGTTAAAATCGAACGACGTTTCGACCGTTCTACGGTCATTCTCAAGTTCAATGTTGAGGCTAAAAAGAATTAACATATACCGGTATACTGTATATACTTTGGGAGATAATAAGGTAAAATTATGCGCTAAAAGATAAAAGGCACTGTGTCTTGTTGTAAATATTCTTTTTAACGGGCGGATAAAATCATTCAGTCAAAACCAGCAGCACTTAGAATTCGTCTCGTCAGTTCTGTGGTATCACTATACTATTTTAATCAAGTTTTTTTTGGGATTGTGAAAAATACCAGATTTGTAAAGATTTTGAAACTGCACGAGCAGAAAAATGGCATTAACTGCGTGCTTTACACTCTCACAAGGCAAGCTCGATTTCAATGAAAAGATGCATGGGCTATATTATAAATTAAAGTTAAAGTTCTTAATAGATGCGTTCCAATGTTCCAACACACGTGCTTGAAGATGTCAACTTAAAACTTTGGCACGAATTGAGTCCGATTGTTGCGAATAAAGAGCATGTCAAGCAAACATGATTTGACCTTCTTAATTAAGATGAAAGCTTAATCCCCAACTGTGTGACGGCATTCATTTCTAAAGGAAGAAAAAGTTTGGCAATAATTTCGACTCCCTTATAGTATCTTGATATAAGAAGAACTCGAAGCTGCTGTGGAACTGGGACGATTTGCTTCTTTAATAGCTATGTTTGCATAGTATTTCTAGATAAGGTCTCCAGTAACTGTATACTGATGGTTTGCTGTCGGTCTTCCTCTTCCCATATATAAGACAGAAAAAGTATTCTCTACTGAAGTTGTTCCTTTGTTGATGATAATAATGATAATAATAATAATAATAATAATAATAATAATAATAATAATAATAATAATAATAATAAAAATGATGATGATGATGATGATGATGATGATGATGATGATAATCACTTTATTAAAGTCTCAAATCTTTCTAACCGAGCACAGATTGGGGAGACTAAATCAAATCAAATCAAATCAAATATCGGTTTTTGTGGAGAGGGGAAAACCGGAGTACCCAGAGAAAAACCTCTCGGAGCAGAGTAGAGAACCAACAAACTCAGATCACATATAACGCCGAGTCCGGGAATCCGGGACACATTGGTGGAAGGCGAGCGATCTCAACACTGTGCCAGCCCTGCTCCAACCCTGATTATTATTATTATTATTATTATTATTATTATTATTATTTGTTTGATATATTCCATCTAACAGGGGTTTCCGTGTACGCGGAGGACCTGGTGACTACTTCATCTTCTCGACGTTTTCCATAAGTTAAGACATAATAAATAAAGTCCCCAGCGTGACTGAGGAACGTTTCAAAAGCATGGAAGCCTGGAAAACAGTAGTTAGATATACCACAGTCGATTCATACTATTGATTGCCCTTTCGAAGTACGTTTTAAACTCTTACCAGTTGTATTTTCGCTTGAAACTGAAAAAAATAAAGGCAGAGTTACATATGTATCAAGTTTGTTGCTTTTCGCGTGCAATTAGCTGCAACGAAACTTTTTTTATTATAATTATTAATTCCTTCATTTTTCTACCCAGGTGATCAAAACTAATGAGAATTCTGGGCAATTTTCATGGAAGCCAACTGAAGGACTCACTGAATTGGAATGGTTTTCATATAAAAAAAAAAAATGCGCTCGAAAGCTAAGGGAAAATGTAATATTTTTGCCAGTATGAGGTAGAAAATCAGGTTGTATTCCATACATTTTCGCCCCTTGAAAAGCGAAAAAAAGTAATAATAATAATAATAATAATAATAATAATAATAATAATAATAATAATAATACACAGACAGCGCCAAGGAAACAAAAATCATCTTGGGAATTTATAGCAACAAAATTTGACGATACCCCTTCCTTGTATATGGTGAGTTACGGGAACTCTCACAAAAGTCTATAATATTTCCTGTAATAAATATGCTAATTTAACATGGAAACACTCGTAACCTTCGGAAGGTTTGAAAACAGGTTTGGAGGAAGAATTGTTTTGCAGATAAGGGCCATGTTTAATTTGAATTCTACATGTTTTTGCATGCGTATCCGATTTTCAAGAATTTTCCATTTTTAACAATTTTATCTCATGTTTGGTTATTTCAAGCATCTACAAATAAAATACTCATAAATAAATTGGAAGTCTATTTCCCATAGTATTCTATGAAGGTTTGTCTAATTATACTATATCAAACATTCAAACAAACAAATGACAACAATTTTGCTTACTGTTGCATGCTTTCCCGGTAAATCCTTGAGTACACATACACTTAAAGTCGTCTTCTAACACAACGCACGTGGATCCATTCTGGCATGGATTGTTTTCGCAGACATCTAACAAAGAAAATCCATAAAATGTAGTTAACGAGGCCCTTCCAGAATGATATAACCAAAGTAAATTACAGAAACCACGGGGAGTTCTGATCTGTACATTACAAATTTAAAGCCTTTAGCAATACGACTGCCTTACCTTTTTCTTTTTTGCATAAAGACCCGTGCAAATACTCCCAAACCCAACATTGTTGGCCCAATAATGTTGGATTTTGTTGGTCCAACAATGTCGCATGTTCCTGGACAACAATGTTTGGAGCGTTTGCACAAGCCTAGATTAATGTCCACCATGGCCTATGTGTATCTAGGAGAATAATAAACTGGCTGAACATTTTTAATAAATTCCTTACTTGTTGTGTTTTCTTCTTGCTCTGAAAAAAGAAAAAAAAGAAAAGCGAGAACGGACACCTTTTGACGTATAAAAAGGTTAAAAAAATTTAAAATTTAATAAAACGTTTTGGTCCAAGACCTTCTTCAGTTACAGCAACGTTTGAATAAAAACGAACCTTAAATAACATTAAAGTGCTAGTGATTACGTAATTACAAGTGGCAACTAACAAAAAAGGTACAAGATGACAAAAAGGAACAAAAAAGGTACTAAATAATAGCCAACAAGAAAACAAAATCAGTGAAGCAAAAAGTACAAGACAGATAACATAAGATGAGAGAAAATTAAAAACTAAACTGGTTAAAAAAGAATACGATAACTGGAGAAGCATTGCGTTAAGAATCAGAAAACAGATATTTGAAGAAAGGCAACCCACCCTCACGTAAGAATCAAGCGCACCAAAATCCCAAAACGAGGCCTTTGGAGCATGAAAGGGCTGATAAACGGCAAAATCCCTGGAGGGACCCTTAGACAATGTAACTCATAACAAATTCCCCAGGCAGGGCCTTTGAGTCCACTCAACACCTAAAAGGGCCTTTGAATGAACGATCGATCATGCGGGAACGTGAACTACCGGAGAAGAAGTTAATTATAGCAGATTCTGTTTTTTGAATGAAATTCCTTCCTTTTATTTAAGCCATGGGGTGCCAAAGAGAACAGTTGAGCACTCCAATAAGCCTCTTTTGTAATTAAAAGCCTATCGATCTCTTCAGAATTGTTGGGGCTTGCACCTGATTGATGCATTGAAATGAAAAAATCACCTAGAGTGTGTGGAATTTTATTAAAATGCACTGCTACCTCACAAGTTGTTTTGTTTGTGAGCATAGCAGACTTGTGATTGCGAAACCTAATTCTAAAGTCAGCGGTGGTAGATCCCACATATTGCAAGAAGCCAAGTAAATGACGTTTTTAGAATCACAAGAAAGTCTGGAATGAATGGTGTATTTTTTGCCCGTCTGAAAACCAAGAAATGGTTTAGATTCCACAAAGGAATTTCGACAAAGGTCGTATCTATTTCTATCACATTTAAAACAACCATTGTTGTGATGGCCTGCTTGTCCCTCTTCGGCGGTTTTTAAACGAGATGGTGCTAGCAATTCTTTAAGATTCTTTGACCGACGAAAGGCTGGTATAACAGAGCCGCGAGGGAAAAGTTCTTTTAATTTTGGGTTGGATTTTGGGTTTACCTCCCGATTCCGGAATTCCTGGTTTTAGAGCTTTTAAGGTAAAATAAACGCCTTCCAGAGTTTCCAGTTACGCTTATTGGTTAGGGCATGCAACCCATGCTTTTTAAGGACTTTCGCCGCCCGCGAGAGTCTTACTGGAATTAATGTTACCGTGACAACCCAATTTTACAGCCAGCTTCCGCATAAGTTTAATCTGCCCTGTTATTCATATGCACATGTAATTTTCCAATGGTAAATTTCATATTTTGACATCACTGTCCGGTTGCCATCGCCGTGAGCTCTGCGACTTGTATAACACCATAAAGTCACAAAGATACGATGCTGGGTTTTCAGTTATCACTGCAAGAAATGGCAAGTATACTGGGATGTAAAAAATATTTTTAATTTTTTTAAGCAATAGAAGTTTCTGTGGTTTATAGGCTGATAAATCACGCGGAATGTTGGAAGAACACTCGAAGAATTCGTAAATCACAAGCCGCAGGTGAATGATTTACGGATTCTTCGAATATTCGTCCAGCATCCCAAGTGTTTTATATAATAATTCAGAAGACGCGCGAAAGTTTTATGCGTTTACGGGCACAATAAACCATAGCTGATTGACTAATCAGAGCGCGCGCATTGATTTTGGTTATTATTATATAAAGTTGCATGGCGCATAAAAAACTTGTAGTGAATATAAGGAACTTGTTTTTGCACCGAAGAAAGGGCCAAGGTCGAAACTTTTGGAAACACTAGCATAAAAATTTTGACACTTTTCTTTTCTTTCAAGTCAACATCTGTATACTATTACGCTTTTAAGTGCCATGCAACCTAGGGGGGATTTTTTTTATGGGCTATAACGAACCCGCGTACATAAGGTATACAGGAAGATACTGACGGATAAGGAAGTCTGTGCATATGGGTTGTGTACTGGCCATTATACATTTGTATTCTTAATCTTGGCCTCGGGGAATACAGCCCTGATGAGTCTTGGTATACCCTAACAATCACTGTTCCGAAAACAGGACCGAATACGTCATTTTGTTTTACCCTTGTACGACGTGCATTGCACGTATACTGACAGTATACGACCAGCTCAAGGGCCTGTATACCGATTATCATTTTCAGCAGTGCATATTTTCATACTCTTAATTCTTTCAAAATTAATTAAAGAACTAATAGTATAATTTTGAGCAGCACTTTAACCCAGAACTAAAAAACATACCAGTTGGTGAAATTCCCTCTCCAGAACTGGATCCGCTTCCTTCATCCTCTAAAAATTACACGTGAAAAATTGGAATCATTGGACTGTCAACTGCGTGATATTATCATCGTTTGTTAATTTGAAGGGAAGAAGGCTTGCGTACTTTAATGGCCTAGCAGCATAATTACAAAAGCTAACAACTAAACTATAATTAAATAACTGTCCAGCTAATCGTCCTCGCAAAGTACAGCAAGGCCGCAGCTCAACAAGGTCGAACCGAAAGCACATACAAGGGGGCGCCTCTGGCAGTCGCTATACGGTTTTTTCTTTCTT
>JAEMWC010000034.1:1542500-1567500 GCA_016490735.1 Pachyseris speciosa | reverse complement strand
AAGACAGAAACTGAACTTCGAAGAAGATGAAGTTGTTTTGCTCAAAATGAGGAAACCAACTGAATGTGAAATCTCGAGCCGCAGAAAGCGCGCGAAAAGATAAGCCTCGTTTTGGTTTGGGTGTCCCACACCTGGCTTGAACCTGCGATACAATCAAAAACCAGTACCTGGTCAGCGGTCAACTTAAAAAAAGCTGACTTCGATGAGCTCTTGACTTGAGCCCTCGATATGGTCACGTAATACTGGTCAGCGGATACCTTGTTTTGACAAGTTTGAATTGGCCATAACATGGAAGTCGAATATCAAAGATGTGCGCTGTAAACTAGCCTGTCAGTTGGAGTATGGCCGACATTTCACATCGCATACATCGAAGGGCGGACGTATGGACGACGTACGTACGGACGTACGGTGACCAAAACCAAAACACGGATAATTCTGCTGACAGTATGTCCACTCAAAGGTGGCTCTTCATCTGTAAAATTTACATTAATACTAAAAAAATGGCAATAGTAATAGTAATATTTGTCAGGAAACGGTTTTTTTTCTGAATGTGCGGCTCGTGAATGATCAAATTATTTCAACGGTCTACTCATTTTCAGATCTCCTTTCCACCTATCTAAATTTAAATTATTTTAAAGATATTCAAGAAACTCAATAGGGCTCGCCGTCAGAATATGCTGATGCGAAAATAAGAAAATACACAACAACTTGAACCCACACGTGGGGCGGCATTGTTCTTGATATGCTCTCATATGTTCAAGATTTCTCCAACGCTAATTCTTAGCTTGAACAGTTCAGTTATAAAATAAATATGTACCCAGTACTTTTATCAAAACATTACTCCACTTTCTTTCACAGACGAGTGGTTTTGATTAACCGGCCAAATTTCTGATTTGAAAATTTAGCTACTGCTCATTTGCTGTAAACTGCCTTTGTAAAATAACCGTATCTTGTATATAGTATGAAATTAATTTTGTCCATAGTAGCAATTGAGTGATGACGGTCATTAATGCAAGTGCGGCCGCAACACTACTAGAACAGAGACCTGAAAAAAATTTTCAGGCTCTGAGCGGGATTCGAACCCACAACCTCTGCGATGCCGGTGCAGTGCTCTCCCAACTGAGCTATCAAAGCCACATGAGAGCGGTCGTATGCGGGTTAGCCCTTTATATGGACGGTATACTTGGCCCAAGTATAGTAAAGAATGAAATTAATTTTGTACATAGTAGCAATTGAGTGATGACGGTCATTAATGCAAGTGCGGCCGCAACACTACTAGAACAGAGACCTACTATACTTGGGCCAAGTATACCGTCCATATAAAGGGCTAACCCGCATACGACCGCTCTCATGTGGCTTTGATAGCTCAGTTGGGAGAGCACTGCACCGGCATCGCAGAGGTCGTGGGTTCGAATCCCGCTCAGAGCCTGAAAATTTTTTTCAGGTCTCTGTTCTAGTAGTGTTGCGGCCGCACTTGCATTAATGACCGTCATCTTTTATATAGTGCCAAACGCTTAACTAAGTATAGGTAGTAAAGGAACCCTGGGCAAACTAAAAATTCTTAGTTTGCAACCACGTGATAGGGTGGCCTTGTTGGAGGTCAAAACAATAGAAATTTTTTCGGAGAATTTACATAAAAATAGAATTTAGTTCCCAGCGGAGAAAAAGGCCAATGTTCTTGACCTCCAACATGGCTGCCGTGACGTCACTTGCAAACCAGCAAAATAATTTGCCCACAGCTCGTGTTTCGTGTTTCTAAAGTCTTTCAGTTATTTCATACTTCTAGGGACATGTTCACAGTTGAAAAGTTTTAATTATAGTACAATTAGTTTTGCGAGCCTTTTGTTAGCCAGTGAAACCCAAAGACAAGTCGCATTTTTTTTTTTCAGTCTCCTTCCCCGGGCCATCATAAAGAGGTACTAGGACCACTTATTTCGTCATTATTCATCTCAGTCTTCATTATTTACCGTAAGTAGCAAATACCTTAACAGTGCTCACAGTGTTGCTGGAGTACTAAAACAGTCACTAGAGTGTGACACAATCACCAACTTTAAATAGAAGTTTGATTGTTTCAATATCGGTTTTTAAAAACCGCAGAAAGTATAGATCTAAGCATCTTTCAGTTGATAGTTACAAAACAGAGCGGAGTACCAGAACATTCAGAATTGAGAACAACATTCCCGCGTGAGAGTGCAAATTGCAAGGCCAACTATTAGGGCATTTTGTTCTTTGAAAGAAACATTTGACCGTCAAATCTGTTAAATATAATGTAGTAAGAATTGTAAACAGTTTTGGCCCAAGGAGCCGAGAACTCAGGAACAAAAACAATTTCTCAAATAACCAGGGATTTACTGTAGGTTTGATGATCAGAAAGAGCATTAGGACAAAGAAGTAGCCCTCAGACTGTGTTATTGACACTGGGTCATTCAAGTTACTGAATAAACGATTGCTGTATTTGTGAGGTAAAACACCGACGTTTTGTTATTACTGCATTCTTCAGGGTATATAAAAAACCGTTCATGAATTTGCCAATTTCGTTATTTGCGGATCGTATACGAACGAATAACCTTTTGCTCTTCCATTTTATCAGTTGAAAATTCACTTTCCGGAATATCTTTTAAGTATTTGCGGATCGTATGCGAACGAAATTACTCGCGCGTGTCCAGGATATGTGTCTACGAGATGTATGCGCGCGTAATTACTCGGGCTTCGTAGAGCGCCTGAGGTTAAAAATACCGTCCCTTCTTCTTTTTATTCTTCTTTGTCGCCGAGTTTCATCCACAAAGTTCACTTCGGGCGTTTCTGGGCAAGCGCTAACTGAATCAGATAAAAACTCACAGCAGCAAGAATGATGCCTGTTGTCACGTATCGGAAAACGTCGATTCACCTTGTGTCTTTGAAGTCTGAACGACTAATATGTTAAGAGAAGTGTCTATTTGTTTGCAAGTTCAACTGCGAGAAGAAAGCTTTTAACATGACCAATTTTATTTCCAGATGTTTTGAATTAGACTCCCGTGTTTCCCCGTGTCCGCTTCATTGAGAGGCACATTTTGCTGAATAACTAAAGTACGGGATAACATTCACCCCTGAAACTTTGACAGGTAATTTATTTACTATTTTTCCACAATATCTCAATTTCTGGACGTTGGCTTTTGAATGACAAGCGATTTTACTTGCCGTGCGTGACTTGAAAATGACCGCACAAACGTTCCTTTCTAATGTTTAAAATTACCCTGAAGACAGTTTCACCGTGCTGATTATTTTTCTCCTCACCTTTCGCCGAGACGCTATTAACGTTTATGCAAAAAAATCCTACATCGTTCGATAAGCGTCTCCTTTCTCAAACAAATATCCATCGAAGAGAAAACAAGTGTGCTTAGTTTTTTGGAATGAATACACTATTTTTATGCAATTACCATATGCTGAACCTCTGTGGTCTAGAGATCATTGTTCCTGCCTCTGACGCAGATAACTTCTACTAGTGGTACATACCGCGGGCTTTTTTTTGTTTTTTCGTTTCTCTTTTTCTTCTTCTTTGAGAAATATTTTTTACAAGTGTTATAATTATTGTTCTTAATGGTTGAGCTGTAAAGCAATTTTGTTGTTTTAAAGGGAGATATGTTGATAGGGGTCTAAAGAAATAGACTCCAACACAAGCTAAGTGCAATACGTCCGATGTAAGAAAGACAGAGTTCTCTCTATTCTTTTGTTTAGCGCTAAATTAGGGATACAATACTGTTTTTTGCAAGCCCGAGTTTAGGCTAATTGTAGCCTCTTGTTATATATAAGTAGCTACTGGTGAATAATCCCTCAGAGGACCTGAGGTCAAGGTTGATACCTAGGACAGTAAGAGTGCCAAGCTGAATAATAATTTGGAACTTATATAGCGCATTTTCCATGTGTATATGATCAAATGCGCTTTACAAGCAGATGAAATTGGAATTTGGAAATGTTTGTTTTTGTGGAGAGGGGAAAACCGGAGAACCCGGAGAAAAACCTCTCGGAGCAGAGAAGGGAACCAACAACAAACTCAACCCACATATGACGTCGAGTCCGGGAATCGAACCCGGACCACATTGATGGGAGGCGAGTGCTCTCACCACTGCGCCACTGCGCCATCCCTGCTCCCCGTGAAACCGATCTGATAAATACATGGTCAATCAGTTAGCACCTCGTATTACCTCTAGCCTCCCACGCCGAGTCCCCTCAAAACGACTGCGTGGGAGGCTACGTATTACCTTGCCCGAGGCGCTGGGCAGTACGTATTATGATCACGAAAATTTGGTTTATCAACGGAGTTGATAATGTAAATTGACCACCGTACAGGGATTCGATTAGCTGACGTTTCGAGCGTTAGCCCTTCGCTCCGACGAAGGGCTAACGCTCGAAACGTCAGCTAATCGAATCCCTATACGGTGGTCAATTTACATTATCAACTCCGTTGATAAACCAAATTTTCGTGTTTCACTTCCTCACCGACGCAGCACCACAGTTTCTTTAGAAACTAATCCCCTTTATTCATACGTATTATGATCAACCTATGTGCTATTGCTGTCCTCTGTAGTTATTGAATTTAGATTGCACAACTCAGTTGGAGGCCAAAAATGTACTCCACTTTCTTTCACAGACCACTGGTTTTGAAATAAACCCTTCGAAAAACTGAATAAGTTTCTGGTTAGAAGAATTGCCCGTGATCGTAAATTTTGCAAAAATGCAAGGAATAATTCGTTTCAAGGTAACTACGAGACCGAAACAGTCATCAAAGACATAGAGGGCTTTTAACCCTTTATTCTCTAAGGGTGACTTTATAGATTTTACTCTGTCTATTGCCAGACGATTTTACTATCTATCTATCTAAAAAACTATCTCCCTTAACCCTTTATTCCATAAGAGTGACTTTATAGATTTTACTCTGTCTAAGGCCAGACGATTTTACTTGTCAAAGGGAGAACCCTTAGGGGTTAAAGGGTTACGCGCATTATTTCCAGCAAGGCTTGACATTTAACTGTTCTCCACAGCTTGAATTTTCGACTTTTCTGGGTTGTCAGGATTTGTAGCTAATGGTAGAACCGACTTCAACTGTGCACTAATTTTCGGAACTCCTTTAAACTGATATTAATTCTAATTCTTTGAATAAGATATGAAGTAAATTTGAATAGGGCCAACTTACCGTTTCCATATGCTGATGCAAAAGCGAGGGAATACATCAGAAGTTGAACCAACCTGAAAGGCGGCATCGTTGTTGGAATGTCTTTGTGTTCGAGGTTTCTCCAACAAGTAGTTCTTATAACCTTGAACAGTTCAGTTATAAACTAATATGCACAAAAAGTTCTGAGCAACTATGTGTCGTCGCCTCGTTCCACTGACTGAATAATGAGCATAACATCAGAGGCCTTATTGAGCATTTTGTTTTGCAATTAGACAACTATCCCATTGGGCCGGTATGTGGCTTGATTGTTTGGCTGAACAATCAAGGCCACCCAGGACACTTAATTACGTATGTATTTATTTAAACAGTATGCACCAATTACGCGGCGGATTCCGACCCTCACTGAATACTCATGAGAAGAGTTTTTACATGCTAAATTTATTCTAAATATAGGAGGTTTTATCTTGGATTGCGATTTATAGTAATGAAGTAAAGGATATTTCTTTTCGGGACGTCTTTTTTGCTAAATTTAATATTGATAAAGATTTCATGGTAATTAATCATATTTTATTACTTGCAAAATTCTTTATGCTTTCCCTCTCTGCCCACTGATATAATTAAGGCAGTGCTGCATTACCCGAAGCTAGTTCATGGCCAGAAATTCATTTCACTTTTGCACGCGGCACCGCTGACCGAGACGCAGGCTCTAGGGATGAGATAACACAGCTTCGATCGTTTTGTATGAAAAAGTTGAACGATAAAAACGAGATATGGATTACAAAAAAAAAATAGTTAAATAATACCTCAACAGTTTATATTCTTAGTCATGTGTAAAAGTTATTCATAAGTCATATTTATTTATATTTCGCGGCAATTTTACCTTGTTTGTTTATTTCACCAATAATGGGTTTTCTTATATAATCACTATGGTGGCCATACAATAGGACCAATCATTACTCCTGTACTAAAGCAATAAACTAGTACTTAGGCCTACACCAAGTTATTAGAGCAAGATGGCGGCGAAAAATGAACAAAGATGTTGTGAAGTGAAGACAGTATTTTAACACGCAGGGATCCTCAAATGATTGAAGTCGTCACGCTACCGTGTGTTTGTATTACGAGCCGAACTTTTACCTTTGTTTGGATGAGATGGGAAGGACGAGGATGCTTTTTCAGAGGACGAAAACACTGAAATGTGAAAGAGACGAATGTCTTCTTGTAGTTTCGGACCGAACAAATGCGAATTTGTCAATTGTGTTGTCGTCAGGAACCAACGAAAAGTGGCATTTTGGAGCGCGATGGTCGATTTTATAGACATTTGTATGGAAGACGAAGGTAAAATATATTGTTTGTACTTTTTTGCTGGGAAGTGCGAAACTTAAATCTGTGAATTCAATTTTGCCGAAACTAATATCTAAACACGTTACACTTTCAATATGAGATCGAACAAATTGTTTATCTTTGTTGCAGCTCGTGCAATTTATTGTAGAAGTTGTGCCTTCTCACATATCTCTGTAAAATTCTGTTGTTTGTGTTCGTAGTTTTTTTCTAAGTGTCAATAGCAACTGCGCGTGCGTGAAATTTAATTCTGGCCATGTACTGGACCCAAATAAGGAATTTGCAAACACAACATGTAGTTAAATGGCTATGAACAAAGTCCATAGCCGCTTTAATAAAATAATTCTCTTTTCTTCAAGTTATCTGATACTTTACAATGAAGTTTTAACTGGCCCAGTAAAGGTGAGGGCAACCACAACGCTAGGGAGGGAGGGAAAGGAGAAAAATCACTCCTTTCCCCAATGAAGAAACATGTGAATGACAATGGACAATTGACACTTCAGTCCCAAATGTTCGGCATCCCTAGAGGGGCTATTATTGATGAAGTCACATTCAAACCCTACACAAATACCCGGATATTGTCACACAACACCTATGATAATTAATTCACAGAGCATCGAGGAAAAGCATAAAAATCCTATTTGCTATTTCCTCTCTGCCCACTGATATAATTAAGGCAGTGCTGCATTAACCGAAGCTAGTTTACTGGGCCCATAATAAGGAATTTTCAAACACAACATGGAGTTAAATGGCTATGAACAAAGTCCATAGCCGCTTTAATAAAATAATTCTCTTTTCTTCAAGTTATCTGATACTTTACAATGAAGTTTTAACTGGCCCAGTAAAGGTGAGGGCAACCACAACGCCAAAAGCATCATAATGCAAAGCAAGGATGATGCTCGCCCCACCCAAGGGAAATGCAGCACCCAAAAAAAGAAAAGGAGCAACGGAACTTTCACCCCGGCTGGGCAGCTCTGTATGACCTTCGTATACTACAATTAAATCACAAGAACTACGAATGAGGGTAGACGGATATGCAATGAAAGGAGACTGCCGCCCATGCAGGACAATCTCCCGTTAGTAAACACAAAATCCAAACTGATGAGAACTGCTGCCCCTGCCATGCAGTTCATCAGAAAGAAGTAAGAGCAGCACCTACCCTAGCTAAGCACTGAGTATGCTAAAACAATTCAGTTGATCGGATTACCAGTTAAAGGTATACAAGTATACTTCAGAAATGCATTGGATTTCCAACGCCCCAATGCCCTATTCTGTGTGTACGAAATTCCGGAATCTGCAGCATGAGAAGCAGCCCCAATGCGAAAGCTATATCCCTTGTAGCAGGATGGCTCAAGAACACAATACTCAATGGCCATGGAATGCAAAAAGCTCGAATATCCGACTGGCGAACCATCTACCAAAACAAAGAGGGGCCCAGGTTTACTGCCCTTAGAGACAAACATTGCAACAAAATGTCTACAGGACAAAAAGAGCTCTGACAACATACCACAACAGGTAGGTAGGTACAGAAGAGGGACGAAGACTGGACTTAAATAATATTGAAACTATGGGTGCCAATTCTGAGGCTGCAGATTGACCGGGATGTCCGTTGGATTATGGTCCAGGTAAGCTGGTGCCAAACACATGAATTTATCCACCTGTAATCAAGATAAAGAATCTGCTAGAGTGTTATGGACACCTCGAACAAAAGTATGATATTTTGCAAACATACCAGTACCAATTTCCTGACAAAAAACATCAATCTTTTGTCCTTGCATGACTGCTTGTTAATAACATGAACAAGAGCTTTGATGTCAGTGAAGAAAAGTAAAACAGTGGCTACGCATCTCACTGCACCACAAATACAAACTAAGAACAATTGGGTAAAATTGCAAAATTGCAATATTCATGCCAGACCAACCATCAAGCCACCTCCCATAGCACAATTTATTCCCAAAAATGGCCCCAAAACCTAAAGCTCTGGCAGCATCTGTAAAAAGGTTCAGCTTGTATAAATTGGACCAGGTATCATCAAGAAAAATGACCTGCCATAAAAGCTGGCTGGGGTGATTTTAGCCCCAGAGTGAGATGAATCAACCTGCGCAAAAAGGTGCTGCCCGAAACAACCACAGCACAAGCAAAATTAAGCATGCCAATTTCCTTCAACCTTCTTGCGCGTAAGAAAGTGGGATATGGTGCTGAGGCACTTATGTACGTTATCCAGTGGCTACTGGGCCTCAAAGGAAATTGAATCCAATTGAATCCAATTCGATGTTGGCAAATGAGAGTAGCAGCTGGGCCACATGTTTTTTTCTGGTGCCATGGAAATGCCAAGATAAGAACAAAGATCCAGGAATAAATTAAGCTGATTGTGCCATAAAGCCTGAGAAGGGGCAATAATGAGAAAAATATCATGTAAATGAATTATGTGACCAATCTTTTAATTTGGAATGTGCAAACCATTCCAAGACAGTGCTAAACGTCTTGAAGGTTTTGCACCTACTAGAGCACCCCATGGGCATACATTGATCATAATAATAGACCCCTTGCAAACACATACCAGTAAGAGTGTAGTCGTGTGGACGAACAGGAATTATCCTAGAGACATTCTTAACATCTGTCAAAAAAACATCCTGGACGCATAGCCCTAACTTGGCAAATGGCAACATGAAAGCGGCCTAAGATGCACTACTGTGGTATGCAGAGATGCCATCATTAACAGAGGAACCCCTAGGGTAGGAAAGATGATGGATCAGATGGAACTCCCTCAGGGGTCTTCTTGGGAACAACACCCAAGGGGGACACTCAAAATGGGTGAAAGGGACGAACATGAAATGGTCCAGCTATGCATCCCACATTAAGCTCCTTCTTAAGTTTAATATCAATCGCTTCGGGATTTTCTAAGGCTGAAGTTACGATTTTAGCATCTGAAGACTCTCGAATACCACGGTAGCGTATCGGAAGACAGTTGCAAAAACCAACAGAAAGAAATTCTACAGTAGCAGGAGTATGCTAATCTTTTCGCATTTACTGGTGTAGGCAGATTAGGGCTTGGAGGGTTGGGACTTGGCAGTGGGAGGCTGGCTGACTGAACTCTTACTTTGGGAACGAAAATTACAGCGACTAGCCTGGTGAGGGCCATTACATTAATAACACAAGTGTTTAAAAGCACAGGCCGCTGCACGCTCTATACCACTATGAAATTTAAAGCAATACCCCTGAGGGGTACTTTGCTTGCAGACGTACGGAGGTTGATGGAGGCTTGCCAATAATGGAGTGCTGAGCACGCATCCACAATTCCCAGTGAAGTCCACTCCATGGGAATGATGAGGGCTCAGCAGCGTTTGTCTTCAGAAATGAAAAAATTTCGTTGTAAAACCGTTAATTGAAACCTCGTGCTGCCAAATCCTGTACAACCTCACCATACTTCATGAGGGCCTGGGCCTCATACTTAGAGTATCTTCTAGTGTACACCCCTTAAAAGTATGGAAGCAACAGAACCATGTTTCAATGGTGGATGTTCTGTTGGATTTAGCTACTGGCTCAAGACATACTGTAAAGGTGACAACTGCTCAGTATTAGACTTAGCTAATGTAACCTGCTATCTGCTCTTATGGACTGGATTGATGAGGAGAGCCCCAAACTTGAAATACTCATTGTTCCATATCCTGGCCTTCAACTTGTCTGACACTCTTGAATCAATCGCGAGGCTGGATGATGTGAAGAGGAGAAAGGCGTCTGGTCACCTCTGGTCATGGGAGACTAAACTGTCTATGATGTCTGCGGTTAAGGTGGGTGGCAGGTGAACTGGAGCCTGGCAAGCAATAGAGGCATCTGAAGGATTGACCATCTGACCCCTAACAGTATCCAGCGTGGAAGCTGCCAACCGCCTTGACTTTTTCCGCCGGGAACGCTTAGGAGGCATAACAGATCTAAAAGGGAAAACTAAACCGCAAAGCACAAAAACGGCCAAATAACTGATAGCAAACAATAACATAATGAAAGTGAAATGAGTGGACAAATCCACAGTAAGAACAGTGATCAAATCCATACAAAAACAGTGGATGAATCCACAATATAAGCAGTGGACGAATCCACAATAACAGTGAACAAATCCATATAAATATACACAATGAAAATGAAATGAGTGGACAAATCCACAATAAAAACAGTGAACAAATCCATGTAAAAACAGTGGACGAATCCACAATATAAGCAGTGGACGAATCCACAATAAAAACAGTGGACGAATCCACAATAAATAACATTGGACGAATCCAAAATAATATGAAAAAGGCAAGGGATAACTGTCAGACATAAGTCGACGCATTAGCTCCCTTAAATGCCAAAATAAAACTGTGGACAACTCCACAATAAGAACAGTGAACAAATCCATATAAAAACAGTGGACGAATCCACAATAAAAACAGTGGACGAATCCACAAAAAATAACATTGGACGAATCCAAAATAATATGAAAAAGGCGAGGGATAACTGTCAGACATAAGTCGACGTATTAGCTCCCTTAAATGCCAAAATAAAAGAGGAACGAAACCGCAAATAAAAATGATAGACTAATCTACCACAAAATACAATACAAAATAATGAAAGTGGAGGGGCAGGGCAGATAAAGTTAAGCATTAATGCATAAACCAGCGTCTTAAATGCGAACGAAACCATAATCAAAATAAAAACAGCAAACTAAAACCACGACAGAGGAGACGTGAGGACGGTGAGGCGGGCTTCAAAGCATGCGTAACGATGTAAATGATATTGACCCGCTGGGTTAACTTGGTCACCAAATACAATTTTTACCAGGGTGAGGAAAAAACGCGATGGGCCCAGCAAAAAACATTTGGGAAAGGATCTAAAACGATAAATACTGACTTAGAACCTGAGCACGGGAAGCGAAGATAAGGGAAAGACACGTCACGTGGAATATAACGTGACAAACACCAACAACGCGAACGGAATAACACCCTAAAAGAAAACTGACTAAGTCCTCGATATCATAGCCAGCCACCTCAGGACTTCGGTCCACGAGATTATTAGTACCAGTCTCTAGGATAACGATATCAGGCGCCACACACTTGATCACTTAAAGGTTAACATCTCTGAGCTTCGTGACAGTACTACCATCAATGCCAAGATGTGCCGAGAAGACTGAAATCGACATCGGCACGACTGAAGAAATTCGAACGTAAATCGCGCTGTAAATGCTTAACAAAAGAATGGCCTAACAGAAGAACTTGAGGAGGCGGGGACGCCATGAAAGGAAACATTTATTAAGAGAATAAAGTACCTTGATAGAAAAATCACTCCTTTCCCCAGTGAAGAAACATGTGAATGACAACACAGGCTTCCCAAGCTCAAAATTCGACTCTGCATCAGCTTGTTTATATAGAGAATTGTATGGGAAAGTCGCCGGTTTGTGAAAAAAATGCGTAAATAACTATCTAATTAGAAATAAAGTTTTCCTGCCTCAAATGTGGCGCGTAAGTTTTTCGAAATCGTTGTGTCCCCTTTAGAAGGAGAGACAGCGATTTCGAAAAACGTCAATTTTTCGAAAAAACGTCATTTTTCGAAATCGTTGTCTCTCCTTTAGAAGGAGAGACAGCGATTTCGAAAAACGTCACTAAACGGCGTCAGAATGGCTTCAAAATCGGCACAAGAGACAAGTACGCGACACATTTGAGGCAGGAAAACTTTATTTCTAATTAGATAGTTATTTACACTTTTTTACGATCGGTGACTTTCCCATACAATTCTCTACATAAACAAGCTGATGCAGAGTCGAATTTTGAGCTTGGGAAGCCTGTGATGACAATGGACAATTGACACTTCAGTCCCAAATGTTCGGTATCCCTAGACGGGCTATTATTGATGAAGTCACATTCAAACCCTACACAAATACCCGGATATTGGCACACAACACCTATGGTAATTAATTCACAGAGCATCGAGGAAAAGCATAAAAATCCTATTTGCTAGCAAATATTCCCTTTATTTATAGGTGTCAATAAGATAGAATATTTCCATTGTTTGATGTTTTTAATGCTTAATTATTGTGCCACTACTAAAATCGTGAACACCTAATATGCCTGGAATGTTCATTGTCTTGTAACCAATCACAGGCGAGGTCATCAGCTACAGAAACCGCAGACAACGAATGGTTTCCCCTCGTTGTGTTTCAACATCCACACTAAGTAAGGACGTAGGGGACAGTGCTTTGAAATGATCCTACTTTCTATTATTATGAATAGTTCGAACCCCGGCAAACATCGCTGACTTACACTAATTTATATTTACAAAATTGCTTACCTATGAATGACAAAACAGCGTCTGAATTAGAATTAGAAAGATTAAACTTCTGAAGAAGTTGAATTATTCCTGGGACCAGTTGCTCGAAGCATGGTTAGCGCTAATGGTTAGCGCTAATATATCTTAATCAATGGTTAGCGCTAACCATGCTTCCATGGAGCAACTCAGCCCTAATCAAAAGACAATCTGACGTGGAAAGCTTATTAAATATTCAGATATTCTAAGCAAGAACTTCAATTAGAGTAAATTGCTGCATACAAAAGATTTCTTTTTCTTTTTTTTTTTAATAACAAATATTTTATGAATGTTTTACTCTTTCTTCCCGGCCTTAAAAATGAACTTAATCGACGTTTTAATGATATAGCTTTCATAATCAGACACATTTTCTCTACAGCGGTGTCTGTCAGAGAAGGATAGCGTTTAGCATACTGTTATCACAGGCAGACCAATATATCTGGGCGAGGACGCGCATATGACTCAAGGATATGATAGTTAATCTCGTACCTTTACTGTAATCTGCAACGGTTCAAATTGTATTGAGTCAAGCGACCAAGGAAGTGCTTCACGCTTAAAATTCGGAATTAGCTATTGCGTGGCTGTGAGAATTAATATATGCAGATCATATATTTGAACCGCGGATTGAAGAATGAATATGTGAATAATCATCGCGGTTCTTGATGCAGTTTTTTTCAGACTTTATTTTCACTACTACTTATGTAGTGTTAACTGTGATGATCATTCACATATTCATTCTTTAATCGGAAGTTCAAATATATGATTTTCATATATTCATTCTCACAGCCATGCACGCAATAGCTACTTCCGAATTCACTACTGCTTAAGTAGTGTTCATAACTGCGATGATCATTCACGTATTTATTGCGTGGTTCTTAGTGATTTAATGGAGTTGTAAGTCGGTTGACTTCTCGCTTGCCCGGATATAGTTAACCTGCGTGGCAGGCGCTAGAAGAGAAAAGGAAGGGGAAAGTGGGCGTGCGCGCGAAGGAAGGGGAGTGAGCGCGGAGCGCGCGGGGAGGAAAAAGGAATCGAATGCAGCAAAGCTATTGTTTAAACCATTCTGTCGATACTAAATGACATCAAAAATCAAATGGCTTCCAAACCGTGTCAAAATCGGCGAGGAAAAACGACAAAGTATTCATAGCTTGTATTTACCTTTCTTAAAAAAAAGATCAAGCAAGACTGGAGGGAATTCTTGTCGACGGCAATCTCCGCTGGGTCATGAGGAATTGAATACCTTCCGTCTTCAATATCACACAGATCTTCCAGTTTTCTCGCTATATTGCACGCGGGCAAACCCATACCCTCTACCTTGCAATCTGGTCCTTGATAATGCTGGTAAGTGAAGCTATTTCCAGCTCACAGGCAGCTTGGTTTGTTTATCGTTTCGTTCCAGCAACAGACGCAACTGGAAGATGAAGATAAGACTTTCCCAAGAACCGTCGGCAAAACTGCCACCAAGTCTTTCCTTTCCTCGAATTGCTTCACCGCTTTTTTCTGTCAGGTCAAATTCGAGGCCGTTACTTTCCAACTTCAAAGATGTTTTCTTTAAACAACACTCGCGTTCTCTTTCCAGCTCACTCGCTCCGTTCTTTTGAACTTCAGAACTACCGATCAACTTCTCAGGATGTTGTGGTATCAGTGTTGACCAATTAGAGCATAAGATTTCATAAGTGATTTTTGCATCCCAAAACGGGACCTAAAATACGAAACAAAGCAATGGCTCTGCTGCAGGGGGTTCCTTCCCTCTTTCCCCGCATTCCCCTCCCCTCGCTGCTCTGCTGCAGGGGGTTCCTTCCCTCTTTCCCCGCATTCCCCTCCCCTCGCTGCTCTGCTGCAGGGGGTTCCTTCCCTCTTTCCCCGCATTCCCCTCCCCTCGCTGCTCTGCTGCAGGGGGTTCCTTCCCTCTTTCCCCGCATTCCCCTCCCCTCGCTGCTCTGCTGCAGGGGGTTCCTTCCCTCTTTCCCCGCATTCCCCTCCCCTCGCTGCTCTGCTGCAGGGGGTTCCTTCCCTCTTTCCCCGCATTCCCCTCCCCTCGCTGCTCTGCTGCAGGGGGTTCCTTCCCTCTTTTCCCGCATTCCCCTCCCCTCGCTTCGCGCGCACCCGTTTTCACCCGTTCCCTTTCCGTTCCTAACGCCTGCCACGCTGGCTAAACAATAGTGAGAAAGTCGACTCGAAACCCCATTAAATCCCAAAGGACAACACAAGAGCCTAACGGTAACTGATTTCAAGTGAAGAATGATCCTCGCAGTTGTGAACGCAATTATGCAATTGTGAAAAGAAGCCTGAAAAAATTCAGGACTTCAACTAATATCTGCTTCAAGGCTCATCATAATTTGAGATTAAAAGATGCAAACTCCTGAATTTTATGAAGTATATTCCTGGATCGATTACTTTCAAAGCGATATTAACCATTCCAAAATTACAATCAACGTACTGTGAGATCAAATGTCAAGCACGCGTTCTCACACAGATAAATTGGCTGCTGTGATACTATTACAGATCATGTTGCTGCCAGAAAATTGGCGTATAAGTGAAAAGGAACGCGAGATGCGCCAAATAATTTTTTCTCATTTGTACTAGTTAACCAGTAGCTAGAGGATATTTTATATTCCAATTAGGCTGTTTCATTTGGGAACTTATAATTTTATCGTGAATTGTGTAATACTTTCTTTGCATCAATATGCCAAGCAGTCTCTTGGCGCTACTAGTTTTTGTAATGAACAAAAAGGGCCAGTTTTTCAGTTATGAATCCAGTGAAAATCGGAAAGTCGCCTTGGGTAAAGACTTTTTGAGCGTACGCACAAGAGATCATAAAACACTGAGAAACACAAATTCAAGAGTCCATAGAAACACTGAGAAACACAAGCACAAGAGCCTATACAATACTAAGAAACACAAACGCTAGCATTCATACACACTAAGAAATACAGCCATAAAGGTTAATATAGACACTTCCAAGCACAAGAGCAAGACTCTTTACAAACACCGAGAAACACAAGCGCAAGAGTCTTTTTAAAAGCTCAGAAACATAAGACAAGTACAAGAGTCCATACAAACACTGAGAAACGCCAGTACAAGTGTCTACACAAACACTGAGAAACGCAATCGCGCAAAATAGTGTATACCAACACTGACAAATACAAGCGCAAGAGTCTATACCATATTTCCTCTAATATGCGTCTGGGTGCTTGTTTAAAATTTCTGCTAAAAGGGGAGCGCTGCGCTTATTCGAAGGAGGGCGCTTAATCGAAGGCGGCGCTGCAACTGTATTTTCCCTATGCACATAAACGAATGGTGACAAGGATATAGAAATACCTGGAAGGGACTTACGGAAAATAGACTGTTCGCCTATATACACTGATGCCGGTGTAGTTGAAGCGTATCAAGAAAAGCGGGTCAACTTTGATAACAATAGGGAAGATATTTGTTTACAAACATTGTTTTTGTTATTTAAATGTTCAAAACGTTAAAAAAAAGAATTCTTTGTTTCACCAGCCAATAGCTTTCTGGTTGGCATATTCATAACAATAGGTGACGTCACTGATATCTTTGCTATCTTTGCTATATCTTTGCTTCACCTCCTTTGCCAAGTGCTGCGCGCTCGATTGAAAAGAACGGAAAAGTCATAATGCCCGCGCTCTGTGAAAACTTTTGAGCAGAATCCAGACTCTTTGAAAAATAATCTCTAATGGTAAGGCGTTTTGGTTTATAAAAATGAGGACCTCATTAAATAACAGCTTGAGCGAACAAACATCGTCTCTAATACTCACTCACTCGAGGCATTATACAGAACGGTTAATTTTTGAAGTGCCGACGACCTCCCGATCATTCCGATGCGCACACCGACGGTCACTTCTCCCTTAAGATACACCCGGGGAAATTGATCTTACGAGAGCAAATGTATACTTCCCAAGTCCCCCTAATGCAGCCAATTTGTCGTGCCAACAATTTTTCCGATGAACATGAGCTTTTCGCTAAATTTCAGCAAACGTCCCTCAGGACTGGTAATAACAATGAGGCTATTGTCTTATACTTAACGACCAAAGTTGAACCGGTATAAGGGACCATTTCTTGATACGAGGTTAAAGGATTGCAAATAAAGTGACGATGTAAACAGGTTTCCCTTGTATCCCTATTACTTAATAAAGTGAGGGGGGAGGGGATGCGTATTTAAGATGGGCGTTTACTTGCTATTTAGACCGAAGAGTGGGTACCTATTCGGGATAGAGCACTTTTTAGAGCATGGGCGCTTCCTGCGAGGAAATACCGAACGGTTTACAAACGCAAAAAGTGACCACGCTTGTTGAACACGTCAACCCTTTTAATCCATCGTTGTCTGCACAGGCGCATAACACACCTTTTTACATCATGACCAGATCTATAAAATAGCAAATAGCAGATTTATAGAGATTGGTAATTTTCCACTTCCAAACGGGTGTGCAGCAGTTGGCGTGATTTGACCTATAATCGATCGTCACACTGTTATCTAATATCTGACAGTTGTAGCTATAGTGGCCCATTTTTTGTTTCAATTATTTGAAGAAAATGCCTTCACCAAAAAAATGTACTTGTAATTAAGAAAGGACATAAACGGGGCAGGAAGGGTATGAAAATGCATACCTTGGCAACACGGTCGTTTTAGCAAGCTATTTATTTTAGGAAGAATCCCCTTATATCCGCTGATATCTCTGTTGACCAAACTTTATAGATTCATATTAATTTCAAATTTTAGTACTTGAAAACGCCAACACCACATTTCAAGACCATTAACTAAACACTCTAACTATCGAAAGTGTACCCCTCAAGAAACGAAAATCTTTTCATTTCCTCATATACTCTCTTTATCTGCCCCGCAGGCCATTCTATAAAATGGCGTGTTATTGAAGGGACTGAGTCCACAGTGTCCGCGCAGTCCTGGATATAGTTCTCCGAGCACTTGATTTCCAGGAAAGCGCATATTTTTCTGAGAGTGTCCGCTGGGTGTTTCACTATGTCCATACTCGGAATATCAAGCACTTGCCCTGGGAAAGCCATTCTAGCCTTTTCGCTGCCCTTGGCATCCACAAAATATCGGCGTATTTGTTTCTCCAGTATTTGTGGCGCAGCAACCTGGGTATAAAAATCAGGAAGATTCGGGATTAAAAGGGGAAAATATATCAACTCTTTTCTACCGTTAGAGATGATTCAGTTAAGTTACGTTTTGCGTAGTTGCGTGGTTTGTGCTGGTGCTTCAATAAATTCAAAGAAACAGAGGTGAATTCATCCAAACGTTTTGGGTAAAATGCTCCTGTAAAGCCCCGGCTAAACGATCAAACGTTTTCATCCAACATCGTGTTGGACGAACATCACGGTTTGACCATACCGTTTAGCCGCCTCTCTCAACATTGCATTCAAATGGTTTTCCATGTTTGATCTAGATCAAACATTTTCATCCAAAATTTCGCGTTACGAACAAATGTTTCATCCTTTAGCCAGCCCAACCAAGCCAGAACGTCGAAATTTCAGCGATAATAGGCAAAAATTGTTCTGTGGACTCGCTTTGTCTTGTGTTTGGTCAAACATTGTTTATCCGTTTAGCCACCCAACGTTATGTTTGACAAACACGATTCTAGATGAAAATGTTTGATCGTTTTTCCGGGGCTTAACACTAACACATATTAAGATTTCTGTTGAATTCGTTACATGTGAGTAAGATGCTGTTAGTTTTTAACGTTATTCTCGTTTTTGAAAAGCAGAATATGATGTAGACTTGGTGTAGTCTCAATCCACCTTTTCCTAGACGTAACTTAGACAAAGACTCTAAAAATGTTTCCACTGTACTGTCACAGTTTAAATGAAACTAGACTAGAATCCTTTTTAAAGACCCATGTTTATCCAATATTCTTGGCGCGCCGAGCTGAATTTCGCAAGGACAGAAAATCCGCAAATCGCCAGTGGGCGCTATTTTGTGAAAATAATCTACGTTCATCCTGCTTATTTTCCCGATTATCGCTATTTTTTGTGCCATTGATCAAGGTTTTCTTACCACCCTTTCTCTTCATTTCCGTCGATATTTTCTTCAAGAGTCGTGGTAGCGGTAAGGAAAAGACCTTGTGGGCCGTTGGTGTTGCTGTTGAACCTTGGCGGGCTCTGTCTTAAAAATCCTTTTATTTTATTGGGCCATGGGTGCTGTGGATGTTTCGCAAGTTCCAAGTACCGCCATTTGGTATATAATTCTTCTCTTTCCCAGGCTTTTAACGGATAGAAATCCTCAGTAAACTACCAAGAATAACAACTAATCCTTGCGGCAAGATCGCGGGAAAATTAGACAGGAAGAAATCAAATTTTCAAGAATGTCCGATACTTTGCCTAAACAGAAACAATCGATTTATTTATTAATGGCAATTTTACAGATAACAAACTTTCTTTATTATCTTTATTTCTTCGCTGTTGTAGGCAACCGTAGATTATTCGAAAGGGCCGCCATCTATTTTTTAATGTTGAACCGCCTGCAAATTTCTATAGCAACGATCACCCAATAGCATCTCGCCAAAGAAAGAAAGTAATTGACAGCTCTCTAGACTGCTCTGAAGTGACTCCGCCCACTCATGTCCCTCATTTCTTCAGTTGCCATGAGCTAATAAACCGGACCGGAGCACGGTCTTGCATCCGATAAATGAGCTGCCATCGAAACGAATGCCGTTAATTTCTCTTCTCAGGTAAGCCTTATGGAGCACTAAAACTAAAATATGTGGACTAGGAATATTCAGGGTGACGTATTTAATTCTTGGAATCCTTTACCGCGTCGCGTTTTGTTAGTCATAAATGCAAGCGAAATGATCGATTTCCCTCGCTTACTCAGTCACTGAACGCATTTAAAATGAACCAGAGATAACTGCAACATTTTTGGAGAAACTGATTTCTTTCTTAGGCATAAAAAGATCGAAATAAATCACAGCAATATAGGAAAATGAATTGACTCTATTTCGTTGTATTGAGTTATTGTTTTTTTCACCCCACTGGGACTCAGTGGGAGAATCTAGTAAACCAATGAGAGCGACGCAACAATGAACAGTAGAGAAGGTTAAAAACAACAAGAAATTCTCCGAGAAATTCTCCGAAGCGGCCTTTTTGACCATCCAAGCTTTTTGACCATCCAAGGATTACAGTGTAATGCACTGGATAAGTTCAAGTTGATCGTAATTCAATTTTTGTCACCTTTCAGTTGGCATGACAGACAATTCGTGACTCCGAATAGTAAACAATTTAAAATTCGGTCACTGGTTTAAAGACGGTACTGGTGGCAAAGTGGGTCATTGCGTTCCTTTCCAGTGGTAACGGTAGCTTAGGGTCGGTGGTTCAGGTCCCAATGTAGTTAAGTTTTTTTTCTTTGATCTGTTTTTTTTTCCTATTGCTTTTCACTTGTTTTTCTTTTTTTCTTTTGTCAACGCTTAAGCTGTAAATCTATTTTACAATTTAACACGGAAAATTAGTGAACCGATTCTATGGATATTCGCTCCGCGAGAAACGAAGGCCAGCCGAAGTTTGACAAAACACTGGCTTTTCGATTTGCTTGACAACTTCAAGGAAAGCGAAGAATTTAGTATAAATCTGCGTCTTCGATCCGTTGACCTGTTTCTCGACAATAACTGGTATCTCCAATACTACTAAGCTATGTTCAAACACCGCCACGCAAAAAGAGCTGTGGTTGACTTCACTTCCGGTATTGCACCATCACCAGTACTTCCGGTATTGCACCATCACTAACTTGGTCAATATTTGTTTATCTTCAAAACCGGGTGAAAAGGAGCGCTCAAATAAATTCTTTTCGTATAAGAGGTACATTGGAGTAATTCAATTCTGATATAACATTTCTTTTTGAAAGGATTTCGCCATTTCCGACTCTCACCCCTGTATTTTATGGCCACCAAAATCTACAAGTTCTGTTTAAAAACATTTATGGTCTTCCGAATAGCTTTAGTTAAGAGAGAATGCACAGGAAAATCGAGCAAAACGGAAAATTCGTGGCCACAGACGAAAACCTAACCTACCCTCATTTTAAGTCTATAGAGAGGTACTGGCGAGTTTACAAACCTCCTGGGGTTTATTTTCCGAAATACGGTCGATTTTTGGAATTATTTGAGATTTTTGATTTCGCCCGTCTGACGCCTGAAATTAGCCGCCTCACAAGGGAAAATAGACCGGCCGAAATAACTGCTTCGCGTAACCAAACATGTCAACCTATCGGCAATCTAACACTTAATTTCTATAAAATGGACATCTAGCATCCTATTTACGACAGATTTCCGATTCTGAAGTGTAAAATCAACGCTTGTTAACCGCTTTCTAAATGGCCAGTTGACAAGAGCTCACGAATGCGAAAGTTTATAGGCAAAACTGAAATCGAGCTCCTGGTTATGGGAATTCTCCGAATTGCCCCAAATTTTAGTTTTGAAGTCTCGAGTTATAGTGTTTTAACGTACATTAAAATTTTGGTTGGGTTTTTCAGCGAGCGCTTCAGAATAAGTCAACCAATTTGAAGAAATTTTGCGCTAAGTGACCTCAAATTGACCTCAGAGTGTTTGTTTACATTGACTATTCGCATCGGTTACATTGAAATGAGCGCTCCATATTAACTAATATTCTCATTCCATATTGCATTTGAGAATGAATTTGACTTACCACTATATAATGGAGTCGAATAGGTGCAAGGATTGTCTTGAAGCGGCAGAATGAAGCCGAGTTGTTGTCCAAACTAGATCTGATGTAAAAGTTTCAGAAATTCCTTTGTCAAATTTGCCTATAATTATATGTGAATGGAAGAAACGCTGCAGCTCATCAACCAAATGCCTGGGTAAGTTGTTGAGACATCTGTGACACACGTAGATCTGTTTTAGTGTTGGAGTGTTGGAACTGGAGCTGATAAGAGCTCACTCTAGAGCTGGTAAGACCCGACTGATGCAGGGTGTTATTGTCGATTGCGTGACAGATTTTGAAACACCCTACGGGATAAATCTAGTCTCCGAAAATCCCCCCATCCCCAAATCACTTTTCTAATGGTCCATCTTTAAAGATAAAATATCCAAAAAATAATAATCAAGGGGTATATTCACGTAACAATAGCCGTGAAGCGTCTCGGTTGCATATCTGAACAAAACGTGTGCCAGCATCTCCATCATGGTGTTTCATCCGCAAAATTCCTCAAAGAAAACACATTAATATAACTATTCGTTTCTTTATTTTTCGGTAGGTTAAACGAATTATTTAGTTAGTCCGGGTCGAGAAACAGTCCCTCAGGTGCAATCGTGGCAGCTGTTTGGATTTAGCTCTAAAAATCGGCATGTGCTAAAACCAGGAACACCGGAACAAAACTACTGGAACGGAACCACCGAAACAACCGCAACCACCGGAACAAAACCACCGAAACCTGCGAAACAACCGAAACTGTCGGAAAAGAACGAACGGAACCAACGGAACTACCGAAACGAATTCAAATCTGTTGGCTTTGCATTGTTTTAAGCCGCGCATTTGGCGCGCGTAAAGAGAGGACGCTAAATCAGGGACCGCAGAAAGGGAGGGGCTTGAGGAGCTTTAGCCCCCACCCCCACACACTTTTTTTTGCAAAAATAAAAATACATTACACAAAAAATATTTTAACAAAAATAACGGAGCCAAAAATAGCAAAAAATCGTTTCTTCGAAAGTGACCAGAGTTACTATGGCAAAGACAAACACGCAGATAAATAGACAGAAAGAAGTATTAGTCGTTACAATTATGTAATACGAGCTTCAGATCATTTTATGATGTTGTTTTACTGAAAAGTAAAAGCTATCCCTCCATGACAGGACCGATGTTACCAAGGAGAACTCGCGCGCCGAGAAGGATTGAAATTGGCACTGGAGAGCCAACATATCCTGTGACCGCACAAGACTATTACAGGCGAATATAGTTTGAAGCTTTTGACTTTATGATGAACGCTATTGACCAGCGTTTTGACCAGCCAAGCTTTGATACGTATGCGAAGATTGAGTCTCTCTTAATTAAGACCCTCAATTGGCAGGACAAATCTGAAGAGCTAAAGTTTATGGAAAAACTGTATAACGATGACGTTAATATTTCAATGTTAACTGCCCAGATGGAAATTTTACAAGTGCTGCTGAAGGATGGTGATTATTCGTATTTTGACGACATCATAGTAAAAATTAAAGAGCTACCCAACCCAGAATGGCAAATGATAAATAATGGTAATTGAACTGAGTGGAGTGCAATTTGGTCTGAAATCATACGCGTGATTCAAAATCGAACAAACCGCAGCGCGAGTTCGATTTGAAATGACAAGTATGATTTCAGACCAAAATTGCATGACACGAAGTTCAATTACCACTTTATTACAGCCATTTGGAAATCACAGTTTTTTTGTCAATATTAATATTTGCTTATCCATGAAATTTGATAGGTTAGTATTATTTCACTTTCATTTTGATCGGTTACAGAAAGGATGCGATTTAGAGTAAAAATTGGTGCGATTTGAGAATAAATTGCACTGTTGAGATCCAATCAGATTGCAAGGATCACCAGTGATTTCAAAATGAATGTAATAAAAGAAGTTATCACGTTATGTGAGCTTATTCTCGTAAATCCGGCAACCGGTGAGGCCGGTGAAAGATCCTTTTCGACTGCTCGGAGGCTAATAACATGGCTCCGTTCAAGGATGAACCAGGAACGATTTAGTAACCTGACAGTTTTAAACATACACAAAGAAAGAACTGACAGGCTTTCCACCATTGACATTGCAAACGAATTTACCGACCGCAACACAAACAGAAAGCGTAAATTTGGCACTTTTCAAGTAATGATGTGCAGTAACTTTAATATCATTCACTTAATTATTTTCAGTTATCGTTTTGTTAAATTTCAGAGCCGTGGAAATATTTTGAATGAATAATTAAACAATTATTGAACTCGGATTTTGCATGATATAAAGATATGCAGATCTCGGAGGGTGTTATCCTCCTCAAGCCTTCGGCTTTGGCGGATAACACCCTCCTCGAACTGCATAATTCTTCATATCATACTCAGCCTCGTCCCATAATTGTTAATTATACAGCGTTGAGTTCAAGGCAGCTCAAGCAAAATCGTTGGATTTCTGGCTTATTTATAGTAATTACAGGTTGATATCAGCAGTATAAACAGTCTATGATATTTCAATATAGTGATGGTGAATTTGAGACCCGATAGCAACATCCCTGAAGATGTGGAAAAAAAATTCCACGCGTTTTCTTTAGCGATTTTACAGGCGTTTGAAGTTGGGCTATTTTGCCCTCAAAAATGGCATTTGAATCGCCAAAAGGACACGTGACAGTAGCTGCTACATAATTTTCGGGACAAGAATTCCAACTATTTCACTATATTTCTTAAGCGCAAACACATTTTTTGTACCCAAAATGACGTCACATCATAGAATTTCGCGAATAAAATCGACCCAGACCCCTGACCATTTTTAAAGGCAAAATAGCCCAACTTCAAACGCTCGTAAAATCACCAATTTTAATCACGAGCACCTCAAATTTTGAGATTCTTGCGTTTTTAGGGGTAAACTTTAAAATTAGCAAGAAACAAATTTCGCTTCATAGGCACTTTAAGAAAAGGAAAGAAAAGGAAACGAGAAAGGAAAATAAATCTATATAATCGATACAAAAAAGATTAACTAGAATTATTACAATACAACGTTACAAAATTACAAGCTTATTTTACATTTCATGTCATCTTGCTTAATTTATTAATTAAAGTAGGTGTGTCAACATAAGTATCCTCCTATTCCAAAATATGTAAAAGAAGCTGATGTAAAGAAGACTTAAGGGAGGACTCGGATACTTTGAGGAATACTGTTCCAAATTCTTGCACCAAATCTAGAAAATGAACGTTTTTACTGATTTGTCCTGGAATATTTAATGTTAAGACTACCAGTCTCTGAAAACCTAGTATTATAGCTATGCACATGTGTAGGATGAAACAATAAGTTAAAAATGTTTGCCGGCAAAGCAATGTTAAAAACGTCATTGATAATAGTTCAAACTGACTTACAGTATTGAAAGTTCAGCGAAAGAAAATTATATTGGTTGAATAGCAGGATCGCAAGAGAAAGTGAATTAAACGAAAAGCGCGTTTTTGCAAGATTAGTAGTTTGTCCAA
>JAEMWC010000034.1:1507500-1537500 GCA_016490735.1 Pachyseris speciosa | reverse complement strand
GGCCTTAAATGAGTGCTTATAGTTAGGCACATTTCCGTACCGTCGTCTGAAAAAAATGAATGTAGAGAAGGCAACCCCTGGAGGACATTTTCCTCTTGTGCTAACCTTCAACGTAGCATTTGCCAGTTTAGTTCCTGACTGAGGTCGCCCACACTGCACGAGTTCAATTGGATGGATAATTGTGTAGTTCAGTAACAAACGGAAGCTGAATGCATATTTCGAAATGGTGTTTTTGCCTCTTGCCTAAGCTCTCTAAGATTCTAATAATTCAATTCCTTTCTTACTGTCTGACGCGTTAGCGTGAGGTTTCTCTGTCATACGTTCCTCCTGCTCCTGTGACTTGCTTTTAACCTGTTTGGTTGGCATAGGACTATTAACAGTAGCCATTTCTTCCTCCTCTGGATTGCTTTCAACCTGCTTGGTTGGCGTAAAATCATCAGCAGTAGGCAATTTCTCTGTAAATGTGGACAAGAGAAGACTTTATTAGTAGCTTTTGACCAAAAAAATTAAAGTTCTTGTAATTCTAACAGAGAACTGTGTCCCAGGCTGGGACCAAATTGGTTAAGTTTTACTAACTCCTGTAGAAAAAAGATAGATTACTATTTCCTCCACTTTCCGCTTTTAAAACAAGGCTGGTGTTAGAGAGTGAACACATGAAGTGAACGTCTATCTACGCTGTTTACTGACCACCAGCCCCAGTTGTTCAAAGATTGGATAATTCTATCCATCGGAGAGGTCGCTGTCCAGCGGATAAAATGTATTGCAACTGATACTTCCCATCCGCTGGATAGCCATGGTTATCCACTCCTTGAGCAACTGGGGCTAGCTGACCATTTTCCAAAACGCACGCTGGTTAGATCTTCTCCTGGTTCTTGTAAAACATAGCGTATATACTTGCAAGATGCGCTCGAAAGACGCCATCAACGATTTATTAAAGGCTTCATTAAAAATGCATCGGGCAGCTGTAAAATGTTTCTTGACCTGGCATGCTATCCCCTCAGACCTTTTGTGAGATGTAACCGATATAGCTGTTGTTTGTAATTTTACAATTTCTTCTCCAGTGAGTTTGAAATTTCACGAATTATAAAGTTAGTTATTTAGTTTCAATGATGTTAGCCTATTTACGTTCCACCGTACTACACTCTAACCCCCCGATGTACATGCAAACTCATACCACCCCCTTTGTATTTTTGTTTTTATCCCCGAAAATTTAAAGTCTTACTCATAAAATACACTTCTCGAAAGCTGAGCATGCTACTTGTGGCCATAATATATATGGCTTTATTAATTTAAAATTGCATAGCCACACCTCGTTTTTCATTTAATATCTCCTATATCTATGAGTCGATTTAACTTCAACAAATTCCCAACAAATTTGTCTCAACGATAAACGAACAATTGCTAAAATGAACGCACACACCCCACTGTACGCCCGAGTGTTAATGTAACATATTTTAAACTTCGTTATAAACAATTACAACGACAACAACAACGTGATAGCTTATGACGGCACATCCCGAATCATCTATCACGCGTAGAAATGGAGAGCGAATAATCTAATTGTTTTAGTATAAATCCACTAGTCGTTCAAAAGTAAACAAGTAAATTATCTAAATCCCCCATCGCAGACACTTCAAAAACGCATAGAAGCGGTCGCCATTTTGTCGACAACCGCTACTCACTATTTCTATTTTTTGGAGATTCAAAGGAGAACAAACTTGAATTCTTCAAAACAAAAACTTACCTTCTGATTCCTGAGGTTGAAATTTAAATGGCATACGTTTGTCTTCAGCTAGTTCGTTGGACATGAAATCATCAGCAGCAATTAATTTCTCTGTAAATGTAGAAACGTACAGTATCGGTAATTTTTTGGCAAACAATTCTTGTAGTGTTCTATATGGGAGCTGTGTACCACACTTAGCCTGGAAACGCTAGGTAACCAAACCTGCTCTTCCTGCTGCTACTGGTGCTTCTTGTTCTTGTTCTTCTTCCAGTGTTGTTGTTGTTGTTCTCCTTCTTCTTTACTATTATTGTTATTGCTATTCTTATTGTTGCTGCTGCTGTTGCTATTGTTATTGCTATTGTTATTGCTATTGCTGTTGCTATTGCTATTGCTATTGCTATTGCTGTTGCTATTGTTATTGTTATTGCTTTTGCTATTGCTATTGCTATTGCTATTGCTATTGTTATTGCTATTGTTATTGCTATTGCTATTGCTATTGCTGTTGCTATTGCTATTGCTATTGTTATTGCTATTGCTGTTGCTATTGCTGTTGCTATTGCTATTGCTGTTGCTATTGCTATTGCTATTGCTATTGCTATTGCTATTGTTATTGCTATTGTTATTGCTATTGCTGTTGTTATTGCTTTTGCTATTGCTATTGCTGTTGCTATTGTTCTTGTTATTGCTATTGTTATTGCTATTGTTATTGCTATTGCTGTTGCTATTGCTATTGCTATTGCTATTGCTGTTGCTATTGTTATTGTTATTGCTTTTGCTATTGCTATTGTTATTGCTATTGTTATTGCTATTGCTATTGCTATTGCTGTTGCTATTGTTATTGTTATTGTTATTGCTATTGCTATTGCTATTGCTATTGCTATTGCTATTGCTATTGCTATTGTTATTGCTATTGCTGTTGCTATTGCTGTTGCTATTGCTATTGCTGTTGCTATTGCTATTGCTATTGCTATTGCTATTGCTATTGTTATTGCTATTGTTATTGCTATTGCTGTTGTTATTGCTTTTGCTATTGCTATTGCTGTTGCTATTGTTATTGTTATTGTTATTGCTATTGCTATTGCTATTGCTATTGCTATTGCTATTGTTATTGCTATTGCTGTTGCTATTGCTGTTGCTATTGCTATTGCTGTTGCTATTGCTATTGCTATTGCTATTGTTATTGCTATTGTTGTTGCTATTGCTATTGCTATTGCTATTGTTCTTGTTATTGCTATTGCTATTGCTATTGCTATTGCTATTGCTATTGCTATTGCTATTGCTATTGCTATTGCTATTGCTGTTGCTATTGCTATTGCTATTGCTATTGTTCTTGTTATTGCTATTGCTATTGCTATTGCTATTGCTATTGCTATTGCTATTGCTATTGCTATTGCTATTGCTATTGCTATTGCTATTGCTGTTGCTATTGCTGTTGCTATTGTTATTGCTATTGCTATTGCTGTTGCTATTGTTATTGCTATTGTTATTGTTATGTTGTAGTTGTTGTTATTGTTGTTGTTGTTGTTATTGTGATTGTGATTGTGATTGTGATTGTGATTGTTGTTGTTGTTGTTGTTGTTATTGTTGCTGTTGCTATTACTGTTGTTATTGTTGTTGTTGTTGTTGCTACTGCTACTGCTATTCCTATTGTTATTGTTATTGTTATTCTCTTCGGGTTTCTGGTGTTCTTCTAGGTATTGTTAGTCATGTCTCAGCAACTCCCCGCAGCTTAGAGAGACAACACTTTCGTAACAGGTTGGCAGTTCCGAGGATGGCCGATAACTGTACACTTCCAAAGATGTCAAGTAGATCTAGCTTCCAATACCAGGTCTTTGCGTTTTTCGAGATGCTTATTATGCTGGTTATTATAAGAACTCAGTTATTACAGGTAGAAATTCTTCTTACCAAGATTAGGGTTTGGTGAACGATGTTGTATGGTGAAGTAATTACCATTGTTGTTATTCCATGTTATCACTAAGAAAGCCACAAGAGATCCAGTGATTATCACAAATATGTAAAATGCACGTAGTTTCACAGAAGACCGGATCCACATGACGACCTAGGTGGGAGGAGAAAACTTTTAAAGCTGTTTTCTATTGTTTTGTTGTTGTTGTTGTTGTTGTTGTTTTCATTGCATTTCGGAAACTCTTTTGAACTATTTTGTATAAGAGGGTATGCAATCAGTCTCCAGAGATTCGAATGGCAATGGGTTGGCGGCCATGTTGGTGGAAAATAACAAAAGAAGCTAATGAGCAATCTTTTGTTCACGGTCCACCAACATGGCGGTGATGATGCAACGTGCATACGCCCTATTTAAATTAGCGCTCTTGGTCGGCATGCACCATTTTTGGGTGGATGGGTGGACCGACCGTTCATCACATTTTGAACCAATTAAATAAAGACTAGTTTAGACGGCATCTTTTCAGCTGCAGTTGTAGCAGCCAATCAAATTACCTCTTTTAAAGGAGTATATTAGAGACTGAGATCGGTGATGGTCAGAAAGTAAACTAACTGGCCCATGTGCATGGATCATGTGCAGAGACACTTGATGACGAAATGTTGCACGCCATATAACAATATAACATTTATTACGATCAGACAAACCAATACCACTATTATGGTAGTCTTTTCCGCAGAGTGCTGCCTTTTGTTATTCAGCGCTTGCGCGAATTAATCGAGTAGACAGGACTACTCAACAAAGCCCGCCTCAGTTTCTGACTTCAGTTTCTGGGTGAAAAGCTAGCTCTGGGGACGAGATGGGAAAGTTGTACCATCATTTGAAGTTTACGCGGATTGTTTTGTCGAGTCGGCTGGTTGGTGAATAGAACTGTGTATGCCGTTGAAATAAACCGAATTTATCAGACGAATGTAAAGTATCAACACTTTTCATCATAGATTAAGGCAGTGGAAGTATTAATTGCCTGCCAAGCCAAATCTGTCTTTAGTGCATAGCATGATAAGAACAGTTTTTGTCACCCACTCGCGGCCTTCTTACAACCCAAAAGTTCAAGACTGTCGACATTTTTCGTCTTTCCCGATCAAAAGATGCACTTTGAAATTTTAGAATTTAGTAGAAATATTCTAATGGCTACTCGACCGCCTCTGACGGGGAATTTAACGGGCCACAAAAGATGAAATTGAGCTTTAAGAATCGAATGCATTTTTGCCAGTCATTCAAATTCAACAAGACGCTCTATGAGCGTTTACTCGGGATACTTTGTGGTGCTGAAGCCGAACGCAAGCTTTCTGATTCTCGAAACCTATTCGGCTAGTGATTTGCTTTTGGGTTCACATAAGGCCTTGTTTGTTCACGTATGAGCAAAGGTCGTTAAACTGTTTAAACTGTAGTGGGGTATAGTGGCTAATCAAAACAGAGTTCAGCGCTTGAATGTAAACATCTTCGAAACGAACCTGTGAACACAGGAACTTTAAATATCGCAAAAATGGCATACAACGTACACAAAAGGGAAGCACATGTATTACAATACGAGGTTTCGACCACTTATCGAGTACTTTCAGGCTGGATCGAAACGATATATTGTTGACGCAAAAATCCAAAGTTTTCCCGTTGCGTGTTAATTGGTAATGTCAACATATTGGCAACATTCAGTGAGCAGTAACCAAATTGAGTGATTCGATAAAATCAGGGATCAATCATTCAAACTCTAGTAATTGTCGAGGACGATTACGAAGAATCTCGTTACATGTAAAAGGAGATTCGTGGAAAAGGAATGGACTTTCTTTAAAATGTCGTCGGCCTTAAGTTCTGTCCAAACAGGAAATGCTTGGTGAAAAAAACATCATCAAACATTGTTTGGTGTCCAAACATGTTGATGTTTGAAGCCCTGGCCAAACGGTTATCAAACAACGCGACCAAACAGGATCAAACAAGGTGGCCAAACGGTAAAATGTTTGGTCACCAAACAACGTTTGATTATGTTTGGTCACCAAACATTTCCGTTTAGCCTGGGCTTTATAAATGATTTCAAGGGTAATCCACGGGGATCAGTTACAAATTATCATTTCGGAAACGAAAAAGAAAAGCCGAAAGTTTCTGTTTAAAACAAGGGCGTTGTGTGATGAAAATAAACATAGGTATGAAGCAGTTGCAAAACTATAAAATATCTGTCCAATCAAAAGTGCCCGTTCCCACGAGTGAAACAAGCAAGTAACATACATTTATAACTTGCACGCAATATTGGGGAGAGTAGCTAAATGTCGAGGGTCGAGGGTAAGCGACCGAATTGTGGATTACTTTAACAGGTCTCTATTTGTGTGGAAGCAAAACATTGATGAATAGAATCCTTAATCCGGGTGTTTGATCACCTGGAAGTGGAGCAGTTTTTATGTTAAATGCAAAAGGTGACTGAGCAATTCTTATTCTCGGAGCTGAAATGGACTATTTTTGTAGTTCACGACCCCCACACGTTTTTAAACAACCATTAAGACAACCAAATTGGTTACGTCCGACATTGAAAGTTGATCTGTCACGTGTATACACCTTTCAACACAAACCTCATTACTCGCGCCTGAAAGGCACCGAGTCTAGGAATGGGCTCTATTTTTTATTTATCTACTTTGTTTTGTTTTTATTATTATTATTATTATTTTACTTTTTTTTTGTCTTCGTGTCGCGAATTTCTCAGCGCACGTTTCTAGGTTGGCAATCTTCACCACATGTCGTGCACGTGACTTGAATGACCTCACGTGCAGTTGAGTTGAGTGACCTTCCGAACTGGACGGAAGGCTACACGGAAGTACCTTCCGTGTTGCACGTGCTGCACGGAATGTCGAAAGATGTTTTCAAACCTTAGCTTCGGTTCTTTTTCATTTTTTTTTTTCTGCAAGAGATGCTTCGATGAGTAGTTTCGAAGGTTTCTCTGACCAAATCTCGTATCCTAAACCGTTCGTTTCTCAAACGCTGAGCAGAAATTAAATGTCCATTGATGTAAGCAATGTCATTAGCTTTGCTGAGCATGCATGGCTTAGTGGTCATTGTCACCGCCTCTGATGCAAATAACCCAGGTTTGACTTATAGTAGGGGAAACTGCATTTTTGCAGGCCCGAGTTTAGGCTTATTGTAGGCTCTAGTTTGGCAAATGCAACATGAACTTTGGTCACTACCATCTCTGCGCATGATAAGTCTAACCTGTGTACAACAACACTTCATTGAATTTAGTTTCTCCCTCAATCTTTGGCCCATTTCCATCACTCTCTATTGGTTACTTCCTCAATTTCAATTTTCCTTTCCTTTTGCTGGCGCATTTCGATCCGTTGTTTCTGTTACTATGCTTCTATGAACCGTGTCATGAAAACTGTACAACTGCTGAAACCTGTAGAACTATAGCGTCACAAACTGTATTGAAGGGGCTCCCCGGCAAAATATGATAGGAAAAGTCAATTTCTTACGTCAGTTTGACATTCTAAATCAGCAACAGTCTTATACGTCAAGCTGCTTTTTACGAAAAAACGAAGCAAAACCTATTGAGTAGGTATTTTATACACCACATGCTGTTATATTCAGTTACATCCTTGTGTCTGCTAGAATTTTGTTGTTTGCACAATGTTAAAAGGTCTTAGTCTATTTCGTCCCCTGCAAGCAGAGTCTAATTCAAGACTATGATCACCAGAATTTTTTTTTATGTGTGGCTTTCACTGAATGTCGATAGTTTATACCAAACTATGACGAACCTAAATATCGTTGTCACACAGATTTTAAACAAAAAAACCGTCCAATCTGAAGTGCTTTTTGCCACATGTGACAAACAAGAAAGGTGACTCTTTTTTTTTTTTTTTGCATTTCTTAGAAGATGCCGCAGAGCCCCTTTTTTAAAATAAATGTGACTGAAACCAAACACCATTTGAAAACAGAAACCTGGGGGGTCCTGCATATTTTTCTCAGTCCTGTTAGCCCAAAAGTTTCATTTATTGAAAGCCAAATAATTTCAAGAGGGCGATTTTTAGAAACTAGATGTAAACATGAGGAGAATATTCTATGTTTGTTTAATGGCGAAATATGGCTATCATCAATGCAGAACGACCTCGTTTCTACTCTAAACTGCAACAGTTGTTAGACTTATGGATCTTTTTTTCTTGGTGCCTCACCTAGTAGCTACGAATGACATCTATTAGTATCATGACGCGGTAAAGCATAGTATAGCATGTAAAGTAGGACAGTGTCGCCGTTAAACATCCCCATCACAAGTGTTAATTATCAGGTCATACTAACCGATTCGCTAACGGGAAAGACAGAAGAGAAACCACGGTCACAAACACGCCTAGCCATTTGTTTGAAAATATTGCATCATGGTATCCTGTTATCATTTGCTACTAGTTCTGAGATTACACCAGTCGTTCACATGTTGCTCACGCGCGCTTCGTGTGCCTATGTTTTAATTTAAGTTGCGATTACCTGACATTTACAACCAAAACAATAGTATACTGACAGATACAAGATAGCTGACAAGAAAACGACCTTATAACGTACATATACGTACATTGAGAGAAAGTCTACAGAATAGGAATATGTTTTGCTTATTAATTGAGGAGACTAAATCAAATAAACTCTAAAGTCACGTAGAATCAAATCAAATCAAATGTTGGTTTTTGGGAGAGGGGAAAACCGGGGTCTTTACCATTTACACGGAAAACCAGGACATTCTGGTTGGAAAATGAAATGGTACCATTTGGAACTTTTCAGGAATTATAGGTCATCAGCTTGATCAACGCACTTTTTCTTTTCTTTTTGAGATTTCGATTGATACTAGTACATTTTGTGATTTGTCCACCCGGATGGAAAGTGTAAATGGTGAACGCCCCAGGAGTACCTGGAGAAAAACCTCCCAGAGCTAGCAGAGTAGAGAACCAACGAACTCAGCCTACTTGTGACAAGGAGTCGAGCAGTCGAACCCGGGACACACTGGTGGAAGGCGAGCGCTCTCACCACTGCGCCAACCCTGCTCCCACAAAAATTTGATTCTAACATGTTGAATGGTTTTGAGAATCAAATGGACATTTAAAATGTCAAGAATACACCATTTTGCTAATGATCAGTTCCTGGTGAATTATGGGGACAAACGGCCATTTTAAGACGTAATTTGAAATTGTAATTTTGACCTCTTGCCCCCAAAAAGGACTGGATCTACCCACAATTCACCAGGAGCTGATCATTAGCAAAATGGTGTATTTACAAAGACTGTATGGCTTGGTGGCCATCCAGTGATACAATGCATTTTAAATGTCGCAGGTTTTGAAAGCCAATTTCTCCGACAATATGCAACATATCGGACTAATATTGATGCTGGTTACCAAAGCGATATCCTCTTTTAGCATTATGGTTTGATGTATGCTAATGAGGGAAAATGTAAATAATGACCTCACCAAAGATTCTTCTTTACAGTACATTACTTAGTGTCATTGTACTTAACTTCTGTAATCAATTACTAACAACGGAAAACAGCAGCCAGATGCCAACATCTACAACTGTAATGCACATGTCATCGGCTTCCCCATAGGGTCGACCCCTGGTCTAACCAGGGTGGCTATAAAACCAGTCGAACAAACTTGAGGAATTTCCCTTGGGGGTCGAGGAATCTTGCAAGACAAAGCGCCCTGGGTGAGGTGTCTCTTAACAGAAAATCCCCTTGACATCCTATACAAACGTGTGAATTCCCCCACCCACTAATCTTTGATCGTAAATCAATGGCCGTTTCTATGCTTGAGACTTAAAGTGCATATCACCCCAAAATATTTTTTCGCTACATTGAACCTTTGCACCGCTTCGAAACGCGTTTCACCTTTCGTTTCTCTTTTTTACCAATTGCTAACTTTTTATAGTATTTCAAAGTTGCGAAAAATTGAGCATCGTTGTTTCACGACCGAGTCAGAAGGGGAGTGGGTCTATTCCCGGGTTGACGTCACAAACTGATTTGCACGCATGTTTACAAAGACTTGATGCGATGCAAATCAGTTTGTGACGTCAACTCGGGAATAGACCCACTCCCCTTCTGACTCGGTCGTGAAACAACGATGCTCAATTTTTCGCAACTTTGAAATACTATAAAAAGTTAGCAATTGGTAAAAAAGAGAAACGAAAGGTGAAACGCGTTTCGAAGCGGTGCAAAGGTTCAATGTAGCGAAAAAATATTTTGGGGTGATATGCACTTTAAACGTCTTGTATAAAAACGGTAAGTAGGACAGGCGCATTTAACGTCTTGCGATTTTAACGTCTTCTGTTAAGTGCGTCTAAACGACGCACTTAACAGACGACTTTAACATCATAGACGTTAAATGCGTCTGGTATAAAAACGGGACGACCTAACTGGGACACATTTAGCCCTGAACCCCTTTGTTAATCAGCACTTCGTTCTTTCCTTGGTCTCTTGGTCGCCACGGCAGACAAGCCAAGTGCTTCGGCCATATCTATTTCCTCGTCCAAGACCTGAAAAAGCCGCTTCCTCGACTGAGTTTATTTGTCAAAAACATGTGCAGCTCCATTTCTCTTGACGTCGAGAATTAGACTTCATCATCTGCAATTCCGCCATGTTTATTTGTTCTTACATTCGCGCATAGTAAAGTTTATTTGGCGCCGAGTTTACTCGTGCCAATTGTCTTCCAAGAACAGAATCCAGTCTTTTTTTTTTGGAAAAATCTTGTTTTGTTTGTTAGGTCGTCTACTGTTATGCGTCCCGTTTTTATATCACACGGCTTTAACGCCTCAGACGTTAAATACGTCTGGACGGCTTTAACGCCTCTAGCATAAAAACGGCCAATGCCGAGATTTTCCCCTACCCTAGGGCAAAGAATCCCATCCATCTCCTTGTCTTCCCCCACATATCTCCCTAGCTGGTTTCGACCTCACGTGGAAGCCGATGACAAGTGCGCATGACAACGTAGAAACGGAGTGCCACAAGTAAACAGAGAAAAATATAAGAAAGGTAAAGGAATAGTAGAGGGATTTGAATCGAAGATTCAATCCAAATTTTCGTGAGAAACCTAGTAATCTTTTAATTTAATATCTTTGCTGACGCCATTGTTCACAATTTGCCTCGTTAGCATACGGTGAAGTTTATTCCAATTTCGCCTTTCCCAAAATAATTTGCTCGGTTAGAATTTAGCAGGAACCGTGACCGAGTCGTGTTTTCGATAGCGCAGCTCGTCTGGTAAATTTGCCATGCAGTGGCCTACGACGCGCGGCGACCGGATCGATCACCCCACCTAAAGTGGTGTCGGGCGTCGAGGAAGAAGTCGTTGATTTAATCTCACAAGCTCTCTCTCACAGCGCAGCGTCACCCTCTTCTGATTGTCTAACTGTGTAACGTTATCATTTTGGCTTGGTAGTTGAACAATTCGGGTTATTTTAAGAAAGAACGTTCTTAATTTTAATATTAATATATAGTTAATATAGCGAAATAAACAAAACAAAATAAAATCAAGCTAATCTTAGGCCCGGTTCAAACGCCGAACTTCTCATGTACCGAATCTAATGCAAACAAGAAATTCTCCGAGAATTTAGAAGCGGCCTTTTTCATCCAAGCCGGATTAATGCACAGGATAAGTTCAAGTTGATCGTAATTCAATTTTTGTCACTTTTCAGTTGGCATGACAGTCAATTCGTCACTCCGAATTTAAATTCGATCACGTGTTTAGACAAGGTTTTGGTGGCCTAGTGGGTTATTGCGCTCTTTTCGTACTGTAATGGTAGCTTAGGGTCGGTGGTTCAAGCCTCAACAGGCTTTTCTTTGATTTTTTTTTTTTCTATTCCTTTTCACTTGTTTTTCTTTTTTCTTTTGTCAGCGCTTAAGCAGTAAACCTATTTTGCAATTTAACACGGAAAAGTAGTGAACCGATTCTATGGATATTCGCTACGCGAAAATCCCGCAAATTCTCAGTGTCACCAAATTCGATTTATGTTTTATTCTTCACTGTCTAACCTTGCTCTTTTCCTTTGAGGAACTGCAAAGCTAATGTGAGCAATAAAAAATCTGAAAGCGTTGCTGGCAGTGAAACGTTTTTCAGATTCTGCGATGTAACTAGAAGTAGGCTTTGGACAAAATATCTCAGTAGTGTTACATTTACTTATGTCACGGCGATATTGAAATCGTTACATGTCCCAGATAATGAAAATCCATGGACAATGCATGAAATGACATCTTTATATTTTCAAGACTCAAGATCTTTGAACATAGGGACCCACAGTTGCGTTAAGACTGTCGAGTAACGCGTCGCAAAATTTTGGAAAAGTTTTAACCTTGATTACGAAAGTTTGTCAGCTTCGCTTTTTCTCAAGATGTTACCATTGTTTGCCGTTTTAAGATGTATTTTCACATTGCAAATAAGTACTGAACTCTAAAATCACCGTGACAACAGAAATTCGCAATTTAATAGTGATTATGATTTTAATATAGGTTTTTAAAAATCCAATATCCCATTCACACCAACTAAATAAATTTAGAAGCATTTGCATTTATTTATTGTTTAGTAGTCTGTAGTCTATACGTGAATGACGCCAATTTGTTAATTCAAAATCAGTGTTTAAAGGTTTAATTTTTTTTTTGCTGCTGCGTGCTATAACAACCTCAGTAATTAATTTCTATACTGTAAACCACTACGCTAACGAAAAACTTATGAGGACAGACAACGTATTTTGATATCAAATGTGCGTCCTGACAATTACCTAGCAAATTCACTGGGAATATATGGCGGCCTGCTCCAGGCCTATCAAACAGCAATCACTGAAGATACAATGCTTTTATCTTCATGAGCCGCAAATTCGAATATATCACCTCTGAAAGCTCAATTAGCCAGCAGCCAGCCGCCCGGGAAATAAAACAAAAATTGTGACGGGTCTGGTGATTATCGAATAGGAACCGTCATCTTACAATTATCGACTTTGGCCGCTCTTGCTGTTATGAGCAAAGTTTGAAGAGAAAGTTTTTGAGCCAAGCAGTGGAACGCTCTGACGGCACACATGCGTACATTGCGACGGACTGAAATCGCGAAGTCGCAGAATTTTGAACTGACTCTTATAGATGCTATTGGCGTACGCGCATTAGCACAGTTTTGATTACTCTAATAGGCTCTCATCAAGTCGGCCGCTTTGAGGTTTCATTTGATGAAACGAAACCCCGGGCTTTTTAATCACAATTTTATCCAATTTCTCCGGTATAAAGTGTCCCCACACCCAAACGAACCTGAAGTTTGCGTACCCTGCTTCCAGTTGGCTTGAACACCCAGTTAGCACCCGTTTAGCGTTCACTTTCCTGTGAGCGTGATTACGTAGCCGACAGTGATTTTTAATAATCGAACTATCTAATATTATGAATAGTTCCAACCCCGATATGCATCACTGACTGACATTAATATATATTTACAAAATTGCTTACCTCTGGACGACGGCACAACCAGCGGCTTGAAGCAAAATTGGCGCTGACATAAAATGAACAATTATTCTCGATCAAAAGCCAATATCACGTGGTAAGCTTATTACATATTTAGATATTCTAAACAAGAACTTCAATTAGAGTGAACTGCTACATAGAAAATATTATTATTAGGGAGGTTTCTGTAACAAAAGGATAAAGTTTGGCATACTGTTACAGATTTGCCGATAGAAAATCGGCGTAGAAGTGATCATCAGTGAAAAATAACTAATATATCTGAAAATATCAAATATCTGAAAGATATATTTTGCTTACCTCTGGACGACGGCACAACCAGCGGCTTGAAGCAAAATTGGCGCTGACATAAAATGAACAATTATTCTCGATCAAAAGCCAATGTCACGTGGTAAGCTTATTACATATTTAGATATTCTAAACAAGAACTTCAATTAGAGTGAACTGCTACATAGAAAATATTATTATTAGGGAGGTTTCTGTAACAAAAGGATAAAGTTTGGCATACTGTTACAGATTTGCCGATAGAAAATCGGCGTAGAAGTGATCATCAGTGAAAAATAACTAATATATCTGAAAATATCAAATATCTGAAAGATATACTTTTCCTAGCGTAGTTAACAAATAGCTAAAGGCAATTTTAGTTTTGCAACAATTGCTTGTCATTTGTCAATCTGATTGGCTAAGTTGCTCTTGTCGATAAGACTCTTGACAACGCTCCTCGCGTGTCACGTAATGCCTTTTTCAGCTCTCAAACATTTTCTTTTATGTTGATAATGTAGTTAAAAACAAATCGAATGTTGTTTAGCGTTGCCTGTACACTCATCGGCAACGATATTCGTCATCACAGTTGTGAAAATTTGTCGGTACTCACGAGGCGCATTTTGACCACTTTGGTGACGAATATCGTTGTCGATAAGAGAATACAGACAACGCTAAACCACGTTGGATTTGTTAAATTCCAAATAATTGTTAATTAGGGATACCGTAAAAGCTCTATAATAATCCCCCCTAATAAGCCCCTCCTAATAAGTACCCCCCTTTTGGGAAACGAGATTTTGTAATTATTCCCTCCTATTCCCTCTTACGAAATACACTTTATGCGGCCCAGTTGGTCTGTTTTTAAACAAATATACAATAAAGCACACAATGCTGTTTCCCGCTTGGTATTAAATAATAAAGTTTTACTGCAGTTGTTTGAGATTTGTACAGAAACTATTTAACACGAAAACGGCGTGTTCAAAGATTTGAAGTAACCCCCCCCCCCTTCTCTAATAAGCCCCCCGTTAATAAGGCCTGAAATTAAATAAGCCCCCCCCCCCCCCGGGGGCTTAATAGAACTTTAATTTATGTTATCAAATTCAAGACGTAACTAATCGATAACATCAATGACATCAATGAAATCGATGAGTAATCAATAGGTAATCGATGGGTAATCAGTTGATTAGTCATTGATCATTGCCGATGATGAATGAATAATCGATAAATAATCGATCGACAGGCCACAAAAGTTTCATTGATTGAGGACATTGACTACACAGTACAGACAATAGCAAATCGAAAATTTCTTTAAGGTATATTTGACAACGTAGACTTTATTTCATCAATAACGGCGGCATTTCTTCACTTCAGTGACGCACTGGCGCTTGTTGTCAAACCCAGACCTTGGCGGTTCCCTCGTCAAAGTTATTTCACCTTGAAAATTGTTCAAGTACCCCTTGCTAGGTGTACTTGGTCTCCATATTTAAGGCCTCAAGGGAAATTCAGTTACTTTCCCCGTTTAAACATGAATAGGTTTCAGTGAACAACCGCCTTAAACGGGAAACTTTTACAACGACAGGAAAACCTGTCTAAAATTTAGACTCTGATGGGCAGAAGAGGGAGACAAACATCTCGACTTTCTGAACATTTCCTTTTCGGTAATTTTATTGTCCATCAAATCAGTATAATACAGGCCGTTTCGTTTTTTCTCACAGATGGCTTATACATTGTAATAGACGAGAGAAGAGTGTTGGATTCCTATGAATTCAGCTCTTTTCTCCGTTTAAACTTGCATTTACGGTTCCTCTTTGCCTATTGTTAGGAAAGCCAGTTATAATAAAAAAAAAAACGCCAGAAAATTGTAATAGTTATCAATGGGTGATCGACGAGTAATCCATAGCATAAATGAATGATCAATGACATCGAAGAGTAATCGATAGGCCATAAAATTTTTGGGCATCGATTAGTCATCGATTATCCATTGAAATATTTTATTGAGATTAACATTCGACGTAATTTCTAGACACCACTGTCTTTTGTCATCAAGCAGCAATTTTGTGTCTCCCTTGAAATAAAATCAGCGCAAAACTGCACGCGGGAATGAAGGCCTGGCATGCTGGCCCCAAAAAGTGCATTTGAATTGCAAAAACCTAAAAAATGAATATTTAATGATTTTTCTTTTACTCTCACTTTCAATGCGAGAATAGCATGACGAACGAACGCTACGCTAACCGTTTTCTACAGATATTTCTTTGCAAAGGAACGTTCATCGTAAAGTTTTGAACTGAAAACGTGTATGGCTCGTGACCCGTAGGAAAAAGGCTCACAGCACTTTGGTTTGAGGAACTGGTGATGATCCGAACACGCGGCCGCCCGAGCTGCATGGAATCTTTTCTTCATGAGAAGGTACTAAAACTGTTATAAACTATGTTTCTCCTTTGGTCTGTAGGACTGCACAGTTAATAATTAACAAATATTCCACAAGTACGCGTTGGATATGAGCTCGAGATATAAGTATAAATCTACTAGCGTTCTATCACGAATGCCGTTCTTTGATCTATTCTGTGATAGATAGTGAGTAGTGGTTGTCAACAAAATGGCGGCCGTTTCTTCGCGTTTTCGAAGAGTCTGCGAGGAGGATTTAGATAATTTACTAGTTTAACTTTGAACGGCTAGTAGATTTATTCTAAAACAATTATATTATTCGCTCTCGACTTCTACTATGCGTGATAACTGATTCGGGCTGCGACGTCAATCTCAAGCACATAATCTAATTGTTAAATAGATAGCCAATAAGAGTTGGTTATAACCATCCCATGTCCAACAAGCGCGAGTGGAAAAATTATTTTGATTTTGTTTAATGCATTTTGCTAAGCTATAACTTGAAGACGATTCAATGGCCGCTCATGAAATAATGTATGAGTAATGAAATGGTGACGAATCAAATTAGGAAATAATTTCCCGCGTTTTCTAAATTATTTAAATCAGCTCCCATTATCCGCCGGGCGGGTTGACAGCAAAAATATAAGATTTTAAAGTTTTTAAAAAATCATTGAAAATGTACGTTAATTGTTCAAATCGAAAAAAAAATTTACAGAAGTTCATTCTGTGATGTTTAGGTTCCTATGAGTGACTAAGTTTTTTTCGCTATGGGCACTTTCATAATACTCCATATTGGAGTGATAACAGGCGAATTATGCATAGTGAATGTCTTGGTGTGTGTTTAAATTGTCTCTCAATCCCCTCCCTCGAATTTTTTTCAAAATTTTTATTTGCAAAAATGTGGAATCGTGACGAGTTAACTGTTCAACAACTATAGTTAGTTCTATAGTTTAACATATTTTATTAAAAAAATAAAAGCCAGAATTTGGATAAAGTTATTATTATTATTATTATTATTATTATTATTATTATCATCATCATCATCTACTACTACTGGTATCGTTGAGCCAAAGTTAGGGCAGTTTCCAACAGGTGATACTGTTGCTATGGCAATCTGTTTTGTCGAGAAAATCATCATAGTTTGTTCACCAATGATTAGGCATTTGGTTGACACCACAACTGTGGAATGCACTGATTAATAGGGGTAGTATATATTAATACATCAGAGTATACGTGCTGGAAAGGGCTGGAAACCGGTGTTAGCCACCTTAACAATATTCATTTGAACTATAACACTTTAGATTATACTTACAGCATGCCTTTTATCTCTTTTTAGAAAAAAATGTTGGTAGAGAAAACAGTCGAGTCTCTTGGACAAGCGGAGATCGAAAAACATCTCAGGAAGAACAGTGACAGAGAGACTACCTTACTAAGAGGTGAGATGATCAACTTAAAGAAATAATAGGGTAACTGGAGCTTGAACTAACGCTCATAATTAAATAAACGTTATATCTAACAGTCGCCGATACTTAGACGGCTAGAATCTTGGCCAGAACTACCGGAGAAAACAGGAAATTTGAAATCCGAAAATGCCATTCCCCCCACAACCCCCCAGTACAATGTTGAATATTTGCAATTAGTTGCTTCTTAATCTTAAGCAGTTAATAATGGTAATTGAACTGAGTAGAGTGCAATATGGTCTGAAATCATACGCGTGATTTCAAAATCGAATCGCGCAGCGCTCGTTCGATTTGAAATCACGAGTATGATTTCAGATCAAAATTGCATGACACGAAGTTCAATTACCACTTTATTACACACATTTTGAAATCACACAGTTTTTTGTCAATATTAATAGCGGAGCTCCGGCGGCCCAAGCGGAGCACCATACCTATAGAAAACCGTCAACTGCTTTTCTAATGGTAAAAATGGCTAGCGGTATTGTTCGTGGGCGCGCACGACGACGACGACGACGGAAACGACGTTGGTTTGCCCAATAACTAATAATATCCTAATAATAATCCTAATAATCCAACATGGCGGCCATACTCCACATGGCCCAGCAGCTGACCAGCTAGTTTACAGTGTACACCCAGTAGGCATGAATAGATTGTGCTAGTAAATCCAGCAAAAGTTGCTTGACAATACACCCAAAAGATGCTCTAAAGTTGCTCAAAAATTTAAAAGTTGCCACCCAAATTTAGAAAAGTTGCTTACTTTTGAAAGTCATTTTGTTCTACATAACTATTCAAAACATGACGTTGTATGTGTAATTTAACATCATTTGTTGTGATCAATATAATCTTTAAGCTCATTGTAACTAACAATAGAAAGTATTTCCTGATGACGTTTCTCATGAGTAAAGATCACAATGTTTGCAATAGACATCGTACTGCTGACCAGTAAGAGTTGTCCTAGCGGCTATGGTAACCTCAGTAGGGTCAATATCTGTATTATTTTCATTTTCCTCGTCAGACATTTCAGCTTCTAATTGTGATACCTCGCTTGGAGCAAATACCAAGATGGCGGGCCAATCTGGTACCCAGAGTCCTCAGGCTCTTTGGCCAGCGGTTAGTCGCCAGGAGAGACTCTCGGATAATGGACCGCCATTTTCCCAGAAAATCTGAGGTAAAACAATGGAAGCCGTTACAGACCAGCTAATCAAAAAATTTGATACCCTGAGGACTCTGGGTACGAGATTGATGGCGGGCGGGAAGCTCTATTGTTGGAGCGAATAACCGCTGGATGTAAGCGCCCGTTAGATAGATAGCTGCTGTCCAGTTCGTGGGAGCACGTGTTATTTTATAAATTATTTGTAAGAACGTACGGCATCCTTAGTTTTGACAAGTTTTAATAAAAACCTTTTAATAAAGACCTTTATGATGGTTTGGTCAGCTTTTAACTATGTATTGACTCAAAAGTTGCCAAGGAAGGCAAAAGTTGCTCAAGGTTGCTTGCAGTACAAAAAGTTGCTGAAAACGCTAAACGTTGCTCAAAAGTTGCCAAGCACAATCTATTTATGCCTAACACCCAGCGTACATATTTGATACTGGACATCCTTCTTATAGCCAATTGACACCTGTCAAAACAAGGTATCCGCTGACCAGTGTCTGTAATTACAGCCTGTCTAAGTATTTGGCTTCCATTTTGGGCCCCTGTATCTCTGACAAACATACCACACAAGACTCGTTCTCCTTTGTGAATGAATTCACTAATATTCAATCCCAGAACAAATTTTTGATCTCGTTTGACGTTGAAAACCTTTGCACTAATATCCCGCTTAGTGAGACAATCGACCTCGCCGTAGAGTCCATTTTTAAGCACAAACCTCAGTTTCCTATTAACAAGGCTAATCTTAAAGAATTGTTTACTTTGCTACTTCACAAACCCATTTCCTGTTTAATGGTTCTTTCTATGATCAATGTGATGGAGTTGCCATGGGTTCTCCCTTGGCACCTCTTCTCGCAAATTTATTTATGGGGTATCATGAAGAGCAATGGATAGATAATTACAAAGATTCTCAGTTGCTCTATTACCGCAGATACGTCGATGACACCTTCTGTCTATTTTACAATGAGCAGGACGCAATGAAGTTTTTAAGTTATCTCAACTCTAGACATCCTAACATTAGGTTTACTTATGAAATTCAACTCAATGGGAAACTCCCCTTTCTGGATGTTCTTGTGGATAACTCCGGGGCTTCTTGTATCACTTCAATACATCACAAGAGCACTTACACTGGGCTTCTTACTAATTTCCTTAGTTTTACTTTCTTTAGGTATAAGGCTGGTCTGATTTACACTTTGGTTGACAGAATTTTTAAAATCAACAACACCACCACTCGGCGGGAAAAAGATCTTCAACAACTATCTATAACACTTCAACGCAACTCCTTTCCCAGCCATCTCATAGATAAGATCACTGAGGGGTATAAAAACAAATTTTCTTCTAGACCAACTCAAAACAACACTTCTACTACTGGGGAAAACACTACAGGTATTCGATACTTCAAACTGCCATTTGTGGGTGATTTATCTACCGTCGCTCGCAAAAAACTAAAACGCTTGTTAAACGTTTATTGCAAAGATATAGACATCAGATTTTTTTCTCTTCTTTCAAAATCAACATTTTTTTTCAGTTTCAAAGATCCTATTCCAGATGCGTTAAAATCTCTGGTTGTGTACCAATTTACTTGTGCGGGATGAAACTCCCGTTACATTTGCGAGACGTCACGCCACTTTACAACCAGGGTAAAAGAGCATCTCTCAACTGACAAAAATTATCATGTTTTCAAACACCTGAACGGTTCACCTAGTTGTAAACGCAAATGCTCGGTTGACTGCTTCAAGATTATAGATTCAGCTAAAACTAGACATTGTCTTAAGCTCAAAGAAGCTATCTACATCAGCCGCTTAAAACCAGAACTAAATGCACAATTACAACACAACAACGATTTTTGCTTCTTGTGACTCGATTACGTAATTCACACTCGTGCATTTGCACGCGCATAATTGTAAATGATACTGTATTTTAAATGTCAAATTGCTAACGTACTTATAGACATTGGAAAAGGAAACAACACATTAAACTGATGATGGCATGAGTAATGCCGAAATCTGTCTTTAAAAAGTTGTATCGTGAGCTTGAAATTTCTGTAAAAAAAAAATTTTTTCAACATCTAACCGAACTTCCCAGTCCGATAAACTGGATGAAATCCGCGAACAACTAATTCTTCTCAACGAAAACTTTCGCGAAACACGCACATTCTTCATGGAGTTTCTGGAAAACTGGCGCCATAGAAATGCGCTAAAGCAAAGTAACAGAAGACTTTGGGTTTTCATTGTTTTTAGTATCATCATTCGACACAGAAGTTTACAGTTTCTTTATATTGCATCTTAATCTTGTGTCAAGGAAAAATGTCAAAGTCTAACCGAACTTCGCAGTCCGATAAACTGGATTAAATCCGCGAACAACTAATTCTTCTCAACGAAAACTTTCGCGAAACACGCGCATTCTTCATGGAGTTTCTGGAAAACTGGCGCCAGGAAAGAAATGCGCTAAAGCAAAGTAACAGAAGACTTTGGGTTTTCATTGTTTTTAGTATCATCATTCGACACAGAAGTTTACAGTTTCTTTATATTGCATCTTAACCTTGTGTCAAGGAAAAATAGGGAGCTTAAGCATCGACGACGAATGGGACGACGACGACGACCGGAAGTCAGTTGGTGACACTTTCAAGGAACTGCGCATGCCCGTTTTTGACAGGCCGTCGTCGTGCAGTCGTCGACGACGGAATTTGTAGCGTGAAGGCGTTCACCTGAAAACGTAAGTAATTACATCCGTATAAAATGGCAAAACCTCGGGGTTTGCCAGTTGTTAGGTTTATATTTAAGAATTTCATTCCTTGTGGACATTGAAAACTAGTTTTTATCAGAACTTGTGGTCTCTAACCAAAGTTTATGAATGCGTAACTGAACTTACATCTCTTCTAGGAAATTCAACATGGCTGGCGCGGGAGAGACTGCAATTAAAGCGTGAGTATCCTGCCTTTAATGGTGCCATCAATTGGTATTTTGCGATAAACTTTCATCTCATTTCATTATATTACGGTTTGAGGTTGCCGTAAGTTTAGCTCTAACATTCCATTTTTCTGTGATTATACAGGAACAAATATTTTCAGTGGACTGTGGACCATGATGTCATTATGTGCCGTGAAGTTCTTGTTTCAGAGCCGTTCAATTTCAAACCACGAAGCCCAGAAAGGGGAAAAGTCTGGGAGAAAATTGCCCAGGAGCTGAACGCCATCGAAAAGCCAAAATTCAGAGTCACTGCTCGAGCTGTTCGCGATAGGTACTCTTTGTTGATCGCGAAGCACGCTCAAAAATTAAGGGAAGAGGAGAAAGCGTCAGGAATCGAGGTGGAGACATCGGAGTTGGATAATTTGCTTGAAGAAATCATAGAGAGAGAGAAAAATGCGAAAGCTAAAATCGAGTTACAGGATATGGACAAAAATAAGAAGGCGGAAAAGGAAAAGGCAACTGCTGAAGAAGTGAGGAAACAGGCTATGGAGAGAATGGGTGACACTAAGAAAAGGGAGAATTCGAATGATGAATCTGGTATTGCAAATGGAAAGAAAAAGGTAAGAAGAGGCACAAACGATGCAATTGATTATCTGAAACAGAAGTCCACAAATGATCATGATTTGAAGGAAAAGGAACTTGATTTGAGGAAAAGAGAATTAGAGCTTGCTGCAGATAGACAAGCTCAAGCTGCAGAACAACAACAGACCATGATGAAAACTTTCATGAGTCAAATGCAGGAACAGGTGCAGCAACAACAGAGTTTGCAAGCAATGCTTATGGCACAGCAGCAACAACAAAACAAAATCTTGATGGCTTTAATCGAAAATAAGAAGGCATGAATCTTTTGTGAGAGCCTCTGAAAAAATTATTTCCTTCTTATTCTCGATTAAAGTCTTAAAGCCACTAACAAGAGATCTTGACCATGTAAACTTGGGGACTAGTTTTTGGACGGTATTGCAATGCAATGGTTTTTCCACCATGAATTTTGTTTGTGTTTTTATACATATTGGTAGCTAATTTGATGCACTGTTTAACATACAGCTGAAGTTTGTTATGGTTAATTATTTTACCTTTCATTTCTTTTGTCATACTGCAATTGCATTGTGCACTCAGTTAAGAGTGATGAAATAAGATTCAACAGTTGAAATTAATGTTTGCTACGTTGTATGCTTTATTGACATTAAACCACTTCAAAGAATGCAGTAGAAAGCACTCTGATTGATTGCTTTTTCTAATTTTGATGCCCATACTAGTCATTGTTTGCTCAAATAAACCTTCTAACGCTTCAGGACCATGTCAAACTTCAAACTCTTTTTTATGTATGAATTTGCAGATGGCAAACTACCAAAGATCTTTGGTAAGCATAATGTTAACACTCTCTTTGCAACTAGGTTTAACTAGTATCCCAAACATTTGAGCAAACTATGGCAACTACTTTAGGTTCATAGTTATTTTGAGCGACCAGCTACTGAATGTACTTTTCTAAAATTAATGTTGTACAGTTAATTACTCTAGTTTTATAGTACAAATAAATGTTGTTGTTGTTCTTAACCTCTTATATTTTAGACAACCAATGGAACCTATATTGTATGGTATAACTTTTTAATAAACTTGCTTCACCGTTGTGGAATTTCTTGTATAACTGTAGATAATTGTAGTAGGACAAGGTGTAAGAAATATTTCACAGTTTCATGGTGCCCAGCACGTGAGAGCATTGGGAGCCTACCAAGTTGTACAATCTTAGCAGAAACTTGAGCAGCTTAGCATTGCAAGTTTAATATAACAACTGCCTAACGTAACAAAACAATATCATGTGATGTTAACTCTGACCCAGGTGTTATGATGCATCTATCAATGTTATGCTTGAAGAAGGTGGACCCCTTGCATATGTGGGGCACTGGACATGTAATGCCTTTGTGGGCCCCAACTCAAATACCCCACATATGCCTAAGGTCTTGCCCTCCCCCCCCCCCCCCTCCCACCTCAGGCTTACATTGATAGATGCAGAATTCATTGCAGTTCCACGAAAATTGACAAGGGATATTGCATGTATTTTTTATATGTGTTTCTGCCTACTTTACAAACTACCACACTGTCAGTGTATTGTTTCTTACTAAGTCCTTGATTTGGTTACCATGAGAGCAACAAAGAAGTCTTATTTCCACTTTTGACATTAAGAGGGGATCTCATAGTCTAGGCTTTGTTTCCTTAGGTTTTATTCACCCTTGTTGTTCTGAGAATTACACACAAGTATGTTTGACAGGTTCAAAATTAAATTACTGTCCTGAGGATTACACATAAGTATGTTTTGAAAGGTTGAAAATTAAATTACCAGTGACTGTTTTTTTAACTCTCATTTAGTATAGCACTTTACAATGGGTATCAATATTGTACATCTGATATCATGATCACTTTGAAGTGAGAGCAGGTGTTATTTCAGAACAGTTTGATACTTCCTTATGATTCTGTGAGGTAGCAGAGACTATCGGTCAGTCTCACTCAGGATTCTTTTGATCCTGAGAACTAAACAGTACTTGATCATAGTTTTGAACAGATGAATAGATCAAAATGTCAATGTTTACCTATCAATAAATATATGCAAGCACATCATTACTCACACGAAAGTTTTCAGTCTTAAACTCTGCCTGAATATGTAAAGTTAATTATGAAAAGTACTCTTGTAGGCTTGGTGGACTGAGATCAAAATAATCAGATGTTTCATTTCCATATAGACAGGTGAGGGCATTCCTGAGTAGAACAGAAACAACATACATTCTTCCAATACTGCTCAGCATTAGTTTTAAATTTTTTTTGAAGTCCAGGGACTTGAAGGAGTTTACAACATCTCCAAATAGCCACTCCACTGAACTTCTCACAGCACTCATTGCTTTATTATATTGCTCCATCTGGGGGGTAAGAACACCGTACTTGAAAGGACCTTGTAGGTGGATTCTTAGTGGATAAGCAGGATCTCCGTAGATACAGAGGGCTGGCCTGCAGGGTTAAATGCGAAGCGCTCAAGATTGCGCAGCAACCTGGAATCAGCCAACATACCGGCATCATGTCGCCTCCCCTCTAAAGACAGAAAGAGTTTTGAAAGAGCATCCGTAAATTTGAATGAATAAACTGTGTTAACTTTTTCACTTATTTTTACGGTTGGCAAGTAAGTTTAATTCATGGTCTTTGTTTACCTGTTGATGTGCTTTTTTATTGTTTTCATTGGGCACCATACATATGGTAAAATAGTTTAAGAAAATAGTGTTACTAGTCTCGTGTTGAAAACTTCTATGAAAATTTTCCCAGTGCTTTCAAAAGATCAGTCTAATTTTTCTCACAATTATAATCATTGTTATTACTACTGCAACAACAACTAGAGGAATTTCAGGTTTTCTAAAAGAAGGTCATAGTTATGGTTACACTTACCAACTGGGCCATAAAGGTTACCAATTAAACCGTTAGGTAATGCAACGCTTTGAAACTTCAGCGCGTGAACCCTTTTATGGCCATTATACACCAAACGCTGGTTGGCTCCTGGACGTGATATCGGGCGGACAGTCCCATCGACGAAACCAAAACAATTTTCCAATGGGGCACCCCTGGCTGTAATTGCGTCAACGTAGGTCTGAAGTTTAACTGGAGCTAAAATGTCCTGGTTCCATTCGGTAACCCTATGTCCGTGATGATTATATATGTGTTCGAACAACTTATTGGCAACCATGCAAAGAATTGGTACTGGCTTTGCAAACCTTTGTATCATGTCGCCATATCTGCACGGATAGGACAACCGCCTCAAAAGAATACACAGACCCTCCACACCGTTACAAACAGACCTTTGCTCACATTCAATGATGGCAGGAATTTGAAGAACATCTCTTAGAGCCACAATATCCCGTTTTCTAAATCTAAATTCGGCCAAGCACTCAGATTCGTCGAGTTCATCAAGGTCAAATGCAGGGTATATGTGGTACGGAAAATCTGGGTTAGTTGACGAATAAAGGTCGTAAAGCAACAAGAATTCATCATCATCGATCAAACCATCGTCGTGAAAGAGAGGAAGTAAAGTTTGAATGTCCTTAAACGATGTCATTTTGAAACGAAATTTCAAAGGCTTTCGTTCTCCCGAGCCTTTGCTTAACTTTTCATTTTTCCCGCCGAAAACGAAACCCGCGCGTGAAATTTTTCTAGACATGACGTCATTATTCCGTCGTCGTCGTCCCATTCGTCGTCGATGCTTAAGCTCCCTAATGTCAAAGTCTAACCGAACTTCGCAGTCCGATAAACTGGATGAAATCCGCGAACAACTAATTCTTCTCAACGAAAACTTTCGCGAAACACGCACATTCTTCATGGAGTTTCTGGAAAACTGGCGCCAGGAAAGAAATGCGCTAAAGCAAAGTAACAGAAGACTTTTGGGTTTTCATTGTTTTTAGTATCATCATTCGACACAGAAGTTTACAGTTTCTTTATATTGCATCTTAACCTTGTGTCAAGGAAAAATGTCAAAGTCTAACCGAACTTCCCAGTCCGATAAACTGGATTAAATCCGCGAACAACTAATTCTTCTCAACGAAAACTTTCGCGAAACACGCACATTCTTCATGGAGTTTCTGGAAAACTGGCGCCAGGAAAGAAATGCGCTAAAACAAAGTAACAAAAGACTTTGGGTTTTCATTGTTTTTAGTATCATCATTCGACACAGAAGTTTACAGTTTCTTTATATATATATATATATATATATATATATATATATATATATATATATATATATATATATATATATATATAGACAAGGTTAATTTGGGAACAGAAATCAACAACTAAGTAATTAAGTGAAAATGTGGCTCAGCCAGGCAACGAACCTGGGTCTCCAGATTACCGGTCGGATGCCTTAACCACTAGGCCACTGAACCAACCACACTGGGTTGACACATATTTACTGTACAACACATACACAGTGTGGCCTTATTTTTATGGTAAGGTCCGAGGAGACAATTTCACATATTTTCTGCAACCAGGATCACGTCACTACTCCCCGGTCGATCGGCGATGCACGGTCAAATCCCCCTGGAAATTAATTAAGTACAGTAAGGTAGGGAGGGGATATATTAGCAACTGATTGCCTTAATTACTTAGGATCACCAGCCTATTCCCGTTTGGATGGCGATTCATTAGGGATTTCTGAGAAATACAAACAGACAAGGTTAATTTGGGAACAGAAATCAACAACTAAGTAATTAAGTGAAAATGTGGCTGAGCCAGGAAGTTGAAGGATTAAAGTTGAAGGATGAAAGAGGACGCATCGATTCTCTGTGACTCTGAGTTTCGCGCCTAAGCACTCGTCAGACAGAACTTTATTCAACTAAGAACGTACCTAAGAAGTATATAAGAAGGTATGTTCTTCGTTGAATAAAGTTCTGTCCGTCGAGCGCTTAGGCGCGAAACTCAGAGTCACAGAGAATCGATGGGAATGAGAATCGATTAATGTGATCAAGTAAGCTGAAGCCACTCAAATTGCACTAAGGCCACAAGGTAGCGGGCATTACCCCTTAAATCTACCAAAGCAAAGATTGAGCCCAAGCATTAGCAGCCATGGACAGCTGTTTCGGCCTTGTTAGGCCTCGTCAGCATGGCATAGCTAATGCTCAGGCTCAAGTACCCACATATCCATAAAACAAGCTTACTTGATCACATTAATTTGTGAAGTATCCTTGTCACTCCAGCCACATCCCACAAGCTTTACGTTTTCATTGCTTGTTTTATGGATATGTGGGTACTTGAGCCTGAGCATTAGCTATGCTATGCTGACGAGGCCTAACAAGGCCGAAACAGCTGTCCATGGCTCGACTGGTTTACAAGGTCAACTAACTCTCAACTGAACTCTCGACAGCACGCAAAAACACTGAACGCTTATCTGTTATACTCTACATTGCATGCAATGTTGCATGAGAGCGTACTAAAGGTTGATTTCCGGTCCTTGACACATATCATCGTCGGCTATTTAACAAAACTACTTATTGCACGAAATGATATCCACATGGGTTTCCTATCATCAAGTTAAGTCTGCTTAAATCACGCAATCTCTAATGCTAGCGCCAGTCTCCGACACACTCCCCCAATATATTTCCTTCTAAGGAATATATGTTTTCTTTCGGAACTGGTCTCTAACAAATCATGTCCGCTTTAAATTAAACAAGCTAAATTAAAGTGTTCATTGTTCAATATTCCTTTAAATGTCACTGGATTGTTCTGAATGTGCAATTTCCTGGATTCGCAGATTGGCGGCAGCAGTTGCGGCTCGTCTTGGCCTCAAGGGTGGAACCTGTGGGTCTAGGCTTTAGCTTGCGTTGGGTGCACGGTCGATTAGATAACTCCAGTGGGTAGAGATGCTGCACGGCTCGCTCTATCTCTCCTTTCCCAGCTCGCACCTTGGCTCCGCGTATCATCCCGTCACGTCCTACAATTAACCTTTCCACGATTCCCAGTTTCCACGAGTTTCGATTTCGGGACTCGTCCTGTATGATGACTACGTCTCCTACCGAGGGGTGTGGGGTCTGCTCTCCTCCGCTTCTGTTGTGCCGCTCTCTTAGACTCCGAACGTACTCTTTCGTCCACCTGCACCACATGGCTTCTTTACATCGAAGGAGGTACTTTGCTCTCTTCCTTAGGTCTCTCTCTTGTATGTGATGAGCACTTAATTCGGGGAGCTGGTTTGGCCGAGGGTGTAGCATAGAGCTTGGAGTCAAGACCGGCATTTCAACATCTTCCTCTAGGTAAGTCAGGGGACGACCATTTATGGCGATTTCTACATCAAGTACGACCTCAGACAATTCTCCACAGGACAAGGTTCCATTTCCCACTGTCTTACGAAAAGCCGACTTGAATACGCCTATTAGCCTTTCGAACTGGCCACCCCACCACGGAGCTCTGCTGAGGTTAAATCTCCAAGTCAGGTCAAGTTGTGCGAGGCAGCTGTGGAATCTCTCATCATTCATTACGTTACTCAGCCAATCAGCAGCGGCTTTAAACGTGCTTCCATTGTCTGAATAGATCACGCGTGGACGACCGCGTCTGGCGATGAAACCTTTTAAACTTGTGAGAAACTTGTTTGTTTCTAAGCTTGGAATGAGATCAAGGTACACTCCTCTGGTCAGATTGCAGGCGTAGAGACTAGGTAACCCTTTCCCTCAGTTTTCAGTGTCACACGATACTTTATGGGGCCAGCGAAGTCGACTCCAATAGTTTCGTAGGGCGTCACTCCCTCTGTGCGTGTGAGAGGCAAACTTGCGTCACTCCTTCGGTGCGTGTGAGAGGCAAACTTCCTGGTGGTGGGCACTGATAAGCCTGGGCTTGAAATCGCTTCCAACCCCAACAGCCTTTGATGACCTTTTTCGTCAACGTTCTCAGGCGAGGGACCCAATGTGTTTCTCTGACCTTGGTCATTGTAAGGGTAACTCCCCCGTGAAGGGTCGTAAGGTACGCTTGTTGAACGAACTTGAAAGTAAACAAGTTGTCGTCTGGAAGGTAGATTGGGTAGGCGCCAATGAGTCTTCCTCTGCATTACAGTACACCGATTTCCCTTGGCTGCAGGTTAAGTTGAAGTTTATCTGCTGAGAATTTCTTCGAACTTGCGGCTTCAGCTTGCACGCGTTCGGTCCACCAGACTTCTTGGGACTTGATCTCGTCTGTGGTCAGTGGTCCGTTGGTTCTTATTGACTTCGGTCTTTTGCAGTTGGCGAGAAATCTGGCGATCGAAGCGCAAACGCGCAAAGTCTTCCACAGGCTAAGGTTCTCCAACATCTCTGTGAACGCATCTTTCTTTAGTACAGCTACAGCCAGGATTTCCTTGGCTATCTTGGCTTCTTCTCGGGACTCGGGCGAGGCCTGAACTTCAATATTAGGGGACCAATGATCTGGATAGGGCAACCACGGAGGTCCGTTTATCCATAGTGATGCGCTGATTACACTTCCCCCCCTGCTTCCTAGGTCAGCAGGGTTTTGATCGGTGGCAACGTGATGCCATACAATACCTTGATGTTGCTGTATTTTATTCACGCGGTTCGCCACGAACTGGCGGTACTCTCCACTTCCACGTATCCAATAGAGGGCAACAGTTCTGTCTAACCAGCAGTGGATGAGTGGATCACAATCAGGCAGCAAAGCATCTCGAACATCGACCGCTAGGTTCGTCGCCATATGGCCGGCAACGAGCTCCAATCTGGGAATGGTCAGGTTTTGTTTGGATAGGCGCGACTTGGACGTGATGAGACCCTGGGTGACCCCTGACTCTTGATCGACCACTGCGTAAACTGCGGCACATACGCCTTGCGAACTAGCGTCTCCAAAGGCGTGAAGTTTGATTGACTTAAATGGCTCTTTAAAGGGTGCCATTGCTCGCTTCACGCTGACGGTGTCTGGTAGGTTGCAACGTCACTTGTGCCACCTCTTATTCAGATCGGCTGGGCGGGGCAAGTCCCAGGGTAGCTTCCTCTCGCAAATGTCCCGGAAAATGAACTTTCCACAAAGCGTCATGGGTGAGATCAGTCCTAGGGGATCATACGTTTTCCCTAGATGTGAAAGAACTCCCCTCTTGATTGTTTCCACTTCTTGTTGGGGAAAACAAACGCTCAACGTGTCAGCGGCTGGATCCCAGGGTAGT